>JABFOX010000567.1:0-16065 GCA_022817665.1 Axea sp. ZL-2020
AGAATTAACAGCAAGTAAAATATTTTTAAAAATTGAAAGTATATCTTAGCAATAAATTGTCGTTTAACTCTATACTTCTCTATAACATGAAAAAAAAGATATATATATCTTTTCTAAATGCAACACTTTTTTATTTTATGTAATTATTTGTATTTAAAATTACATATTTATTTCTTCGCGTTATTTAATTAATAAGTCAACAACTTATTCTTACTTTATTATTTTTAAATAATAATGTTAAATTACATATAAATTTATTTAATTTAGTAGTTTGATTACACGTAATCTTTATTTAATATTATTTCTTTTAAGAATCATTCGTAATTATTATTTTTAATTCTTGTACATCTCAAATTTCTTCAAAATATGTATCAATATTTGTGTATAATATAAACAAATTGCCTGAATGACATCAAAAATATATTTTATTTTATTTAAAGTTTATACAAAATTATAAAAAAAATATAAATATATATTAAAAGTACAATAAATAGCAAAATAAATATTCTAAAGTAAAATATACATAAATGTTAATTGTATTTTTATTAAAGAATAATATGTTAAACTTTAATATTTTAAATCAGTATTTTTAATTTTTTAAAATAAGAATGATTATTTCGATCATATATTTTTATAAAATATTTTGCAATAAATAAAAATAAAATGAAATAGATCAAAACTGATGATGCAGTTGATTTTGTTGGGAATTAGCATTTGGAGGATAAGACTACACAAACGTAACTGATGATTTATCATACTCTGAATTTAAGATTCTAGTAATTCTAAATATTCTGCTGTATGCCCCTGTGGCATTGGTAGTTTAATAATGGCACCGTTTCCAACTACGCTAGCGATGAACGTAATCAGATTATGTAGGATAATCACATGAACGATATTTGGGCGTATGTACATTGCAGCGTTTCGATAGATCCTACTTATGGTTAAAATCTATGTGTATTGTGGTGTACTTTATGTCCTTTCAGAATAAATATGATATCTTAATACTTGAATTTTTACTCTACATCGATAGTTCTTGGATTTTAAAACAAGCAAACTAGAAATATTATATTTTAAATAAAAACTATATTCTCGAAGACCAATTCATAATTTATACGAATGAAAAAGCGTTTCAATTATTTTTTCTATGAATAACTATACTGCATTTAAGTAAAAGTTATATTATATATAAAAATTGTATTAAAATGGTAATAAACTAACTTATTAAATGTTAAAATTATTAGACAATTAACTTTTGGTGTTTTTTTATATATAATTACTAACGATTAGAATATATAATTAATAGGTGCTGCGGTATATCTTAATAATATTCGTAAGTTTTATCCAAATGATCTTTAACTGTGTTAAAATATTCTTCTTAAATGAACATTTCTGATCATATATTTTTAGATGTTAAGACTAAGAAATAAATTAAAACTCTTATTATTTAAAGTCGTTTCAGTTATGACATGGCACACAATTTTATGATGTAAACAATTTGCTTTATATATATTTTATCATGCATATTATTTTGTATAAACATAGGTTTTACAAAAACAAATTGGAAATAAACTGTTTGTAGGGTAAACTGTATACAGAATACATTGTAAATCAGAATTTTTATATAGAAACCATAAATTACAGCTACTTTTATTTGCTCTATCAAAATGTGTTTACTTCGCATTCAAAATTAATTGCAATTTTTTGTTATAATACTTTTCAACTTTGCGTTACTCATTTTCTGCTAGATTTTACAGTGTGTGCAAATTTCTAAATATATCACTGATAAAGAATGCATTATAAAGAATGTACATTATCCATTTGAACTGGAAGAATTACGAATGATATATATAATTCAGATACTCCCTTCAATAAATGTTAGATAAAATTTGAATCGGAATTCCGAATCATATAGATTATTCGAAATGAAAAAAAGTGGAAAGACTGACAAATATTTATAAAGAAAGATTCTGTATGAATCATGATTTTGAGAAAAAAACTGTCAAAACAATTTGATGGTATTAAAATAGTACTAAAAATGTTGATTATTTTTTGTTCATATATGATAACAAATTCAGTTGATGTTGTACTAGACACACAATTTATACTTATATATTTTCTATACTATTAAAACCAATATTTGATCGCTTTTGAAATTCTTCATAAAATATACCATCATATAAATTAGTCGGATGTATAAATAAATAAATTGTTTAAATAATTAATTTTCATTAAAAATAAAAGATTATCAAATCTCCAATAGGTATTTAAATATATTAAACCTCATTTATTATTTAAACATATTCATTCATGATAAAACATATTCTTAATTAAATAAAACGCAAAATAAATTAGTAGTTAATAATGTTTCATTATATTAATTATTAACACTTTAAAAAATATTTATTATGCAAAAAGTACAAATTTAAATTGTGTTTTTCAATTGTTA
Organism: Axea sp. ZL-2020; assembly: GCA_022817665.1. NCBI lineage: Eukaryota > Metazoa > Arthropoda > Insecta > Hymenoptera > Scelionidae > Axea > Axea sp. ZL-2020. The sequence continues at coordinate 2,447 of JABFOX010000567.1, forward strand.
TAAATTTTAATGAAAATATCTTAATGAAGATTAATAAAGTTTCGATATATTTAACATGGAATGTTTTGATTTAAATTATATAATAAATCATAATAGTTACATTTAGACATTTAATATTAAAACTCAGTTTTATTATTTTTATTTAGTAAGGAAAATTTATGTTTAATTGTATTTACTTTATAATGTACTGAGAAGATTAGATAAGACAGAAGTGTAAAATTTCAGAATTTTTCTGTAGAAAATAAATGATTGTAGTTCTTACAGAAGTGTTTATATATATAAAATTATTGTCATAGAATATTGTAATTTTCAAACTTTACTTGTAAAGTAATGCTAACTTCAATAACAATGGCTATTTTCATGATATCATTAGTTATGATGATGAAATAACACTTTTTGCTAGTCAAATGGAGCCGTGTTCCTTTCAGTTTCTCATCCAATTGGTCCAATATTTCACTATAATACTGCTCATTGTTTGTATTTTCTTTATTCGAAAGATCCATGAGGATATTTTTATAGAACATCAAAAAATTACAGTCATGAATTTTCCGATTTGCCATTTTTACCTTCTTTGAAGCAGATTTATTGAAACAATGACGCATAAACTCCTGCAGATTTAGCTTACAGAGGCCAAAGTTGACAGCTGTACCCACTTCTTGTTCATCACGAACACTCGCAACATTCATCAAATTAACACTTTTTTTATTCTAATTCTTCATGTAAAGTGTTGATTGCCATTCTGTACAATACACTTGCGATTTGTATTAGTTTGAGCATTTTCATTCAATGATTATGAGAAAACACACAGAACTTGTAAAGGATTTCCTTAGTGACCACATTTCTCGAATAGTTTAAGTATTCGTCATTAAAAAGATATGTATGGCCACGCTTAAATGCGTTGAGTCAATGTTTCACGGTTGTCATAAACAATGAAATATACCCTTACATATCATTTAACTTCTTTAATTGAACGAAAATCGAAATTGGATTTAGCTATCATAACATTTAAATCGGTTAAAGAATTTAAATATCGTGGAATAAAAAATAAAGCAATCGATGTACAAATTAAAAAGCGATTAAATGCATGTTTGTACGTCATAAGTAAACTACTCAATTCGCATCTTTTATCGTGTAAAATTAAAATCCGGATTAAAAGAAAAAATTAATATACTTATTTTCGTCAAAAATGCTTGAAAAATTTAAAAATTACAAATTTTTCGACGTCTATTAAAAATGCACTAAATTATATGATTGGTCGAGGTTTCCAACTTCCGTTAAAAATGATGGAAAATATAAAAATATCGAAATTTTTTCATTTACTCAAAAACGCTCAAAAATACATGATTCGTTAAGATTTAGAATTTTCATAAAAAATGCTTGAGAATGTAAGAATTTTCGAATTGGCACGAAACCGAGCAGAATGGTATAAATTCAGTAATAATAATTACGATATACTATTAAAAAATTTTATGTATATTTTTATGAAAATTTATGATAAAATACGTTTTAAATTAGCGTACGATGGTTAAAATTAATTTGTTAGAAAAAACAATATAAATGATTATATACTGATTTAAAAAAAAATGTTTCGAGTTTGTAGACGAACAACTGAAAGTTTCGTTGACAAAATTATGTTGATTACACTGCTTGTAAAGGGAAAAGCGAATAGAATTTTACAAACTGTACATTTATAATTTACTTACAAATTATAAATATATATTTTATAGAAGAAACATGATCTTAAAGATATAGTACACACATAGGAAAATTTTTATGAAATTTTGTAAAAATTTGTGAAATTGTTCTGATAAAATGTATGACTTTTTAAACGAATATATTTTTTTATAAAGATTGTAGACTTGTAGTTCACAAAAGAGTAATCTTTGAACTATTTTAGCATAATTCACATTGAATATAACTATCCTTGTATGGTCTATTCAGATATATGTCTATTCAGAAAGAGTGGTTCAATTACATTATTTAAAGATTTTTCAAAACATATGAATATTTTTGTCTTTTAATACATCTCTAATAACTTATAATTACGAATACAATCAGACGTATACAATTATTTGTTAGGTGATATATATGTTTCAGACTATATACTTTTATATTATAACTTTTATATTATAGATTATAACTTTTTATAATCAAAATAATGCGTTGATGTTTATATATATTTGTATTTTGTTTAGTTCAAAGATTTAAATTCAACTGAGTTATGTATCCAATATCATTTGACACTCGTTTGCACTTGTAGAAATGAAATTAAAGGTAATGGTTAATAAAAGCACCATTTTTTTTATTGTATCGTATTTTTAAAATGTATTTCGTGTAAGTAGACACAATAAAATAAACTTTTGCGAAACTTTCAAGTCCAGCAATTTGATTGTACAAAGATATAAAGTTTTTACATTATTTGGAAGAATAATACATTGATGTTTGTGTTACTTTTACTTCAGAAAGACATAATACTATGAATTTGTGTTTAATAACTAATGTTAAATATTTAATTGAATTGTAATGAGAAAAATTTTCAGTTTTTATAAAGCTATATAACTTCATGTATTCGGTTATAATCAATTAAAAATATTGTACTTCTTATATTGCATACAGTTACAATTTTAAAGCTATCAAAGTTAGTTAAATTATCACTGAAACATGTTTAAAACTGACTGTTACATTTAAAAGGGTTGTTAAAACACCTTTCTAATAACCCTGAATTGTGAGCTCTCCCATTGTCTTCATTTTTCGTTAGCAACAGTTCACCGAAAAAATGACGCAAAATTCAAATCTTGTGTAATTTTTTGGATATCTTATACTAATCATGTGAAAGAAAAAAGTGATTATACTCTAGTCAATCATTTTAAACGTCGGCTGAACAAATAGGCATTATTTAGTCGCAAAAACTATAAAATGCTTCAATTAAATGTGAAAAATAATCATTGCATGTATATTAGAAAACGTCACTAAACCAGTAGTTAAAGTTTGTCATTTTAGTTCTATTCCTCTTTTACAAATTTTGCACTTTTTTTATTTTATAAATATTCGATGATATAAAAAGATATTGTTATTATACTGTAATGTAACATTTAATGTATGTTAAAAGATGACTTGATATAAAAAACCCAATGAGAACTCAAATATTAGATTTAAAATAAAATGGCATTATGAATAAAATTGTTTTACAAGATGGCCGTAAATGGAAAAATTATTATCTCAGACTTATTTATGGAATTGAAATTGTTCCAAAAATCCTAAATTATGAATAAATTGATCAACGCCATATGAATCGAATGCTCTAATTTCTCAGTTTCGAGATTTTGAGATTCTGTGATTGTGACGCAGTATTCAACTTTCTCATTCATCTATCGAGCAACGAAACGGTATCACAAAGATGTTCATCCACCACCTGCATGAATAGTAACGTTTATTAAGTATGTCAGAAGTTCGTTGATTCAACATCGAGATGCGCTCCCGATGGCAGTAAGAACTCTGTAACTGGATTTGATGTCGGTTTTGATATAACTTCCAATCTGCTATTTTCGCACGACGTCAATCAAGAAAAGTAGAGGATTTTCGGGGAAACGAAAATAAAATTACTGACTGTAACTTACTTGGAGCCTTTTGTTGTTTTTCAAAACAACCAAGTGGTAATAAATGCTGATAACCAAGTGGTTGAAAAAAGTGGTCAGCCGAGTAATATTTCATCAGGAATTTATCTTACTGTCGTAAACTATTTTTGTAAATGGATTTGTAATGTATATTATTATTATTATCTTTTTATAGAAGGAGTACCATGAGCCTTTAACTGGTATTTATGGTAAAACTTTTTTATATGTAACGACATGGAGATCTTCCAAACTAGTTGATGAAAGAACCTCATCAATTGGGTATTTCATGTGGACAGAGAAAATTATCCACATAATGTCAATCTTAAATGTATCTTATTCGTTTTTATTAGAAGACTCTCTTTGTTTATTGTTAACTTTTTCAACTTTTAAAGTTTATGCACAATTTTATTAATTAATTTTAACATAACATAATTGTTTTAGTTATTCCTTTTCTTGTAAATACCTTATATTTTACTTCTTTGAATAGAATTCGTAGGCTTAAAGTGAATAATGTTTGTTACTGTATTTAATTTACGTATCCCGTTTATATTGTTTATTCTTCATATATTTCAATTTTGTTACTGCATTCATCGTCTTTATGATTCTTACTTCCATCAACATCACAACTTTTACTACATCAACCCATTTCGTTTTTGGCTAAAGAACGAACCTGATTTGTTGATTTTCTCGATTAAACAGCCAGCTAATCAGTTTTTATTTACAACGTATTATTTCGGATTAGCTGTCCGTAAAGTCAGCAGTAAAGCAATATTAATCTTTACATTATGTTATATCCTAAAATAATAATTCCATTCTTGTAGATTAAATATACTACCATTCATGTGTAAATAATAATTAACGAAGTTTCGTGTAAATTAACTAAAATAAAAAATTATAATTAGAAAGAACAAAAATGTTATATAATATATTGCAACTTTTGAAATACTCCGGTAGAGTACATTTATAATGAGCCTAATTAATACTTTTTATTATATTTTATTAGTAAAATTATTATATTATATTACATATGTTAAGAATGCTAAACTCATATGTTTAGCATTCTTATTGCGTAACTGATCCTTTCATAATTTGAGCAGCTCTCTAAGATAAGTATGTATAGTATACATACAACGAATTCTTTAAAACGAACATAATATTTGAAAATGTAAATTACGATTTTTAATCTATGAAACTCGTTGTGTTTTATTTAATTGAAATTTAAATGCTGCAATTTTTGTAAATCAGACAGCTGAATTCCGCAGATTGACTTTTTCCTGTTTATTCGTGCGAATAAGAGTAATAAAGAAATGTATTCTCACACTTTTTCCAATGGAGATCGTGAATCTCAAATTACTGTGTTCGCGGCTAGCGGAGAATCCCATATCCGTTCAATATTAACAGAGTAACCGGAAGTGTCGCCCGAAGGCGAAAAGAATGGGCTCACATCGCAAAGAATCACCATTGTAATGAAACAAACCGGAAATGCATATGTACTTGTATGGAAATGAAGGATGACACTGCGTCGCTCATATTTACCCTTCTCCCTTGTCACCCATGTACCTCAAATTTTCATTACCCGCCCAAAAACGCTATAAATTTTACTTGAAAATTGTCGTAGTTTTTTGTGGCTTTGCATATCATCATAAAATTTTAAACATAGTTCACTAACCTCGCTTGAATAATGAATAAAAATGGTGTATTGCTTTAATGATATGAAAACTGAAATAATGTACTATGGCGTGCATTCTAGCTGATAAATTATAAGATCGTTAATTCAATACAGTCTAGATCTATTTAATTTATGCTCAACTTCTTTAGTTTTCAAATTACAAATAACATTTATAGTTTTGTTATAACATGCATTGTAATATAAATTACGTTAGTAATAGTTTTGTAATAATTTGTAGTCACATTGGATATCAAAATTTAAAATTTTTTAACAAATTATATATTAGTTAAGTGATACTATCAAATGCGCTAAGTTGTATTATATAAAAGTTAATATCTGCTAACAATCTTAACTTAATAAACTTGCAAAGATGTAGACATTTTTGTAACATAATATGTTTTAAAATAAGTATTAAATTTGATGTTATTTTACTGACATACTTTCTGAAAGATCTGCAATTTTAAGAACGACAGATTTAGGTAGATTTTGGTTGTTTAGTAATCTATAACGTTCAAGAGAAGTAAAGAACAAAGTACAAAAACGGTAAATAATTTTGAATTTTCGTCTTATAGTTTACGAACCAAAAAGGACACAAGAGAACCGTTGTTCGAGTATATAAAGATGCCGTACAAGTCTTAGAATTTAGCTTAAGCTTCTATACCACATATTTGTAAGAGGTGTACTGAAAGTTATTAATTAATTTACATAAAGCAAGACACATTGTGCACATGCATAAAACAACTTAATGAGGTTTCTCTTACACTATTTAATTGCTCGTGTATTATATATTTCTGATTTTACTGTAAAATTTAACCATAGTTCATACTAATAAATGAAAATAAATATTCTCACAAATATATTCTTAATACTATAAATTCGATAATTTTTAAAAAAACTGTTTAATTTCACATGCTACGTGTGATTGATTATTGCATTGTATACATATTGTAATGATTTATTACAATTTTTCAATTTAATATAAATACGAAATCCACATTCACAATAAATATCGCAAAAAACATAACGCATAAATAAAATACATCGAATTTTTCAATGAAATTAACTACAATAATTACAGAATTAATAAAAGATCATACTAATCACACAACATCATATACAAATTTAAAATATGTAATAGACACCAAATTATTACTGCATTATTGTCTAGTGAAGATATATCGGTTTACTGATTCAATAGATTAGTTCCTGTTTTGTTTCGTTCAATAAAATCTTCATGAATCTTGTAATGTATCATTTCAATATTATTATAAATTGATCCATTAAATTGATCCTCGATATAATTTTGGATAATGATTATATTTTATAATTTATTTGACGAACCTTCGAACTATTCGTTTTTCTTCTTCGTATTGATTCACCAGAACTATTTGATCAATCAAAACTCTCTGCCTTCTTCAAAATACGCAATTGCTATTCATACATATATCTTACGCAAGTTTACATCGACGCGTAAAGTTTTTGGTAGAGCCGTTTACTCGAAAATTCAACGGTCGATGTCGGTACAGTCAAATTATAGCAATGTAATTGATCTTACTTAATTGTAAATTGATACTTGGATGTAATAAATAACGTGCTATTATGTACATTTTCGGAAATATTGTATTAAAGAAAAATATTACTTTTGTCCAAAAACTGAATGATATTGCATATTAAAATTATTGCTATCGTAATGATTATTACGCAAATTATAGTCCACTTAATTTGAATGAACATATCTGTATATGTAAACAAACATATGATTCAATGATTATTATTTCTTTATTATATTTTAATTTTATTTTTTTAATTTTTAAATTTTTTTAGCACAAATTATATATTAATGTATATATAAATTAAATAAGTCAATTACTTTCGAATGTTTATACAAAACTGCAATAGAGCTTTACATTCGGATAGAAGAAAATTCATTACTATTTATTAAATTTGTATTATTTAGTTGTTTAGAAATACTTGTGTATCTAAACTAGTTTAAATTTTGTAGTTCGATTGCAGTTAGGAGAACAATCTCATGAGTTGAAAATCAAAAATATTATTCTAGTACGAACGCGGAGCTTTTTAATAACTATGTAAAAATGGCATTTTCCTTTGTACCCATTAAGTGAATAACAAATATCAGCACGAGAATACATAGTAAGTAGGACGAAGGATGAAGGTAACTAGCGCAGAAATGCATGAGTCCAAAAGCGAAGATTGTCAATAGCTAATTTCTATTCTTGGTTTTATTTATATTCGTTTTCACGTCGTCATTATTTTTCACGTAACTTGTTTGCAAATACCTTCCATACTATTACATTTTATGAATAAAAGAACTTACTTTCGTGCGAGTAAATTAAAAAATATTTTTGTTATAATTCAAATTTTACTTTCCCAAAACTTTATTTATAAGATTCAAGTGGAATTTTATAGTATCTATCTAATATTTTTAATTATTTTGTAATGATTGTAGTCTCTGGTTTAATTGACTTGTGCTAAATCTAAATAAACAAATATTAGTCTGAATTTGAAGTTATTGAACATTAAAAACATTAAAAATAATATTTAAATTACTGTTTGATATGTAGAATATAAATAAAAATATAAATATAACTAGATACTGATTGCATTTTAATTCCACATTATCCAATTTATTTGTAAAATATTAATTATTAATTAGATTCCATTACATTATGCAATATTTTGTAAATACTTATCATTCATTATAAAATATGTTTTTGCTTTCAATGTGCTTCAAAATTGATTGTGTGATATATGTAAAATGTGATTTTGTATGATTAAATTATGAACCGTAAATTCGCAAAGATCTTTCATTTTTTAGAATACATGAGATAATAAATACAACGAATGAATATTTTGAATTCTATTGCATATGTATGTGGAATACAATAAAAAGTATTATATAATTCATTCGTTTGATATATACTTGAATTAAAACATATGTGTTTACAGCTTATGACTTTATAATACTATAACAGAGTGCTCTACATGATTACTTTTTTCATGGAATTGAAGCTACATTTTATGGAAATCGATTGCATTAAAATCACCCACAAAAAGTGTCATAAATAAAACTTTAATATTTTCAAGGGGCAATATAATCCAGCGAAAATTAACTTGACAACTGCTCTTTTTTACAGTGATATGTATGGAAATTCGAATTCTACACTGAAAAATAAATTAATTTTACTATAAATAAATTTGTGGTAATCTTATCTTAAAAGATCCAAATTTATATATAACTTGAAAAAAATTAAAAAATAGTATTTTTTGCAGTTGATTAAATTTTCTAACTATTAAACTGGAAATAAAAAAGTAGATTCAAAATTAATTAAATATTTTTTTTTATAATTGTGATAATGCCTATAAATGTTTTGAAATTCAGCAAATAGTTACGATACACATTCAGTAATACTACAACTACGTGGATTTTGTTTGAAAGTTACAGTCGTGTCATGACATGACACCACACTACACTGTACGATTTCTGAAATGAAATTTATGGTGTACATATAGCTAAAACTATAGTAATGTTTGTCCATAAATAAATTTGTAGGATAATTTTTCAAACTGAAAATAGAATTTAAAAATTCGAATTTCGACTCAGAAATCTTTAAGTATATTTAATGAATTCGAATTTACAACAATTCATGTATTTATTTAATTTTTATGTTTAATGTTTTTTAGATTTTTTTTGTTTTGTTTTTATTTGGATTGTGGCTATTCGTATGCCACCTACACATAATAGTAATATATATATATTATAAAATAAAATGTATAAAAATATATATAACGTAAAATTAACCACAGTCTTTTAGTTTTATTACAGAAGTTTAACAAACATTATTCAGAATTTATTTCAGAACACATAATTCCGGAAAAACTTGAAATAATAATGTTTCTTATTTAACAAATACTAATAGATGGAAATAAAGACAGGGTAAATATTTAATAAGCTTCTGATATTTCAGGAGACATAATTAAAATATTAAACTAATGAAAGTTTTTTAACTCATTTTTGTACATATATATTTCATGTAATGTTTAATTTGGTATTAATATATTAATAGCAATATACTGTTAATAATTATTTATCAGAAATATATGAAGAGTCTTGTTAAATTTAATTAAAATATATATACTAAAAATCATAAAACATACTAAATGAATTAACCTGATTCATTCTATATTTAAACTTTGCTTCACAATTAAATTACCAAAGCAAAGTTTTAACTAAAAGATTGCTTTCGTTGTTGTTTTTTTTTTTTTTTTTTTATGACAACGCCTTCCTTTGACAATTATGCTCCAAACAAGTAATTTTATTAAAATTGAATATATCAAATTCAATACAGTAATTCTCTGTTAATAAATAAATGTGAAAAACGTTTATATAATCACAATTCGAGTTCAAAACGCTATATAAACAACAACAAAAATATTAATAGTTACATGCAAAGCATATGAAGTATGAAAGTATAGATGTGGCTATAATAAGGAATTTATATTTTAAAGAACATGTAAAGTTGACATATAACTATTGATGTAATTACATATTTTTTTAAATGTCCAGAAAAGTGAAGTATATTGTAAAAACCAAATTAAGATAAATAGCTTTGACATTCTGTAAAATACGTATTAATCTATAATATAATATGTCTTTCAGAGCTCAAATTTTTTGGTTTTATATTATTTATTTATATGTTTACTTATGTTATTGTATTCTCTCTTGATTTCCAACTCATCTCTAGAACAATTTCCATTTTCATTTTATCGTTACTACGAAAGTCTGTTTAATTACTTTCCCAGCGGGGCGCATTCAACCATGAAGAATGCCATCTTGTCACAAAATGTAAACGAACATGTCCTTCGGTATCCGTGTCTTCCCTTCAAATGGAAAAATTAGTCTCTGAGCTGTCCAACCACAGTTTATTGCTATAGTTCAACTAATTACCAATTACCTTAATTACAATGACATTTGTTTTTAGTAATAAAAAGCATTAAACATATCTGAATCTTAAGCAAACTGTGGAATTATTTCAATTTCGATATATAATTATTTTACGTCTTCAATTTTACAGTATTTGGAAATATATCATTTAACGTTTAAGAGATTTTATATGTAAACGGTCTTATTTTAGCAACTAATGAATTTGTATTATTGTTAAATATTACAAAATTCCTCCTGAAAAATAAATACAAAATATCCTGATAAATACACAAATAATTTTGGAAATTATTATTTTTATTAATAATTCTAAAGATTTTTAAAGTTTTAATGTAAATATGAAAATTAAAAATCTGCTACTTTTATTATCTTTCATATATGAAAAATTACTACTTTTTAAATTAAAATATTTTATTTGTAATATGCCAGTTATTGTTAATTAAAATAATAATTTTTTTTTCGATTTTCATTTTATCGATCGAACGATAAAATGAAATTATTTTAAATGTATGACCAGTTATTATTATACCATTTTTCCTATGAACTTTCATATAAAAAATAATAGAACGAGTTAAAGCGCCGGATTTTACAAGGGGACTTACGTTGGAATGTCTAGCGAGCGATTTTCCAGTTTGCGGGATTCTGATGAATATGTAAAATATCTTAAATGCAATTTCAAAAAATACTGCAATATGTAATATGAAAAGGCTCATCTTTTTTCTATTCAAAATTTTTCAGTTAGTTCAATGGTTAATGAAACGAAAATTGAAATATTTAAGAAAATAATTAAATTTCATTATTAATTAATCCTGTTCTGAATTTTTAGATCTTGTGACGACTGCTTTTAATCATACATAAACAATATATTTATACATTAAATATTTTAATAAAATTGTATATTAGTTAAATACTTGATACTCTACAATAAATTATTTTAACGAAAAACTGAATATCGAATTAACATAAATAGTTTAGAAAAGAAATAAAAACAATGTAAATATAGTAAAACTCAGTACGTAAAATCAACAACTATTTCTCACTTTATGAATAAAAATAAAAATGACTGGAATATTTTATTCATAATTAAATCAATATTACGTAACAATTTAATATGCATTCAAAGTAATAGATATTCATTGTCGTTACAGATTATGATGTATAAATTAAAGTTTGAAATATAAAATTCATATACTTTATTTGTTCTGAAATAATAATTGATAATGTATATAAAATATTATTTCCAATTTAGCAATTGATTTTATACCACTGTATCGTGAATTTCTATTTTCGTGATATTAAAATTGTGTTAGTGAGCGCTATCAACGAAATTTTCGCTCACCACCGCGTGGTAATAACGAGCGCACTTGAGGATAGCGGTCCTCACCTGAACTCTTCGAACATTTTCTAAATTTAGCACTTTGCGCATTGTACACGCACAGACATTTGCTTGTGATTGAATCTATTGCACAAACGAATAAACACGTGTTAAGCAGAGAAATCGATTCTGGATTTTTCAGTCAAATTTTAGAAGAGTAAAAAACTAATGTAAAAATATTGGTTTTATCATTAACCAATTAATTGGTTAATGGAGTGATTTCTCAGTGTGCGAGAGATCGCAGAAAATTTTATTTAACCTTATATTCACAACTCGTGTGAGTCATTTCACATTCCGAGAACAATTCACTTGATTGTTCTCCATTTTCCACGTTCTGTAGTGTTACTTTCAGTTAAAACATAGCCACCAAATTCACAGGTTATTGACGACCCACGTAAATAACAAAAAATCGTTAAAAAATCTACTGTATACCTCATAACAAGTTATTGCCTGTCTCGCTCTTCTCTGTAGCGATCAGTTTAAGATAGATAAGGATATCGACATTTGATCACTAGTCACAACGACAATATTTCGATTTGTCGATTAGTATTTTCATTATTGTAATATAATTCATTATATTATTTAATACCAGTAACCTATTTTCATTTGATAAATTATTTGTACCATTTATTATTATTTAAATCTTGAATTCGTTCGTTTTATAGGATTTTTATTAAGTCTCGTTCATTTCGTAAAACTGCTTATTAAGTGTTATATTATCTGTAACGAAAATTAGATTGAATAATTTTTTAACATTGCCATCGAAGGCAAATAGTAATTACCACGTTCATTTAGTTATTATTATTAGATATGTTTAATTTAATAAAGTGCAGAAGATATTAAAAGAAAAATTATAGAGTTCAATTAAGAACTGTTTTAAATTTCCGAAATGCAAAATTTTAATCAAGAATGAACAAATTTAAGCGACGAATGACTTATTAACTAATCTTTTAAGTAAAATTTTTATAGAAATCAGTAATTGAATATTACAGAAATTTCAAAAGTTATGCAGTACTTTACAATTTTTATATTATTTCATTCGTTTGAAAAGGATTATTAGTATTCATAGTTCTTTGTTGCACAGTATTTGTAAGATCTGCCTTGTTACGGTTAAATTATTCTTGGTTTATATGATTATAGATTTTTCACATTTCTTTCTTACAAAAATATATCTTTTTTCTAAATTAAGTTAATTTTTATGTTATTATAATATTGTACTTGATAAAATATTTATTTCCCAGTAGAAGTCAAAAAACCCATATAGAATTTTCGTTGAAAAATAAAAAGCCAATATTCTTTGTGCCAGTACGAGTTAACAACTAGTATGACAATGGTTCAAGAGCAAATAATTCCATTCTTATAGTTTCTCTATATGATCCATTAACAATTCATGTATTGTTCATAAACGATTTATATAATATAGAAACGAATTATATGATTACTATTAGATTTATATGATATTCAAATATAAATTATATTTAAGTGATTTACACTCTATAAATGATCCAAAATGTCTATGATCGGAGAGTATTAGTTTAATTATAATATATATCAGTAAATGATATATAATATAATACGTGACAAAAATAATTTGGTTCTATAAATTTCAATTAATTATTAATTTCTCGTTATCAATAACTAAAGTACCTAGAAAGTTTATTGGTTTTCTTCTCCGCCATAAATTCAAAATTAAATTTTAGTTTGTAATGGTAATTATTAAAATTGTTTCATAACTTACGACCCACTTACTTTGTTAAATATTAACATTTCATCGATGTAGTGATTATATTTGATGGATTTAATGTTTAAAATATTTTGTTCTAAATATTTTATATATATAATAACAATATATATATATATATATATAGTAATAATAAATTCCATTATATATCATATTTCTTATGTTTATTGTATTTTATATATTATATTTTTTGATATTGTTTTATAATACATTCTTTAAATATTTATAAAATTTTATAAAGTGTCATATAATAATAATAT
>JABFOX010000568.1:0-16063 GCA_022817665.1 Axea sp. ZL-2020
AGAGAAATAAAATATCGTTCAATGAAATTGTTTTTTTTCATTTATTCGTCATATAATCCAACTAGTAAATTAAAAACATAACGCGTTTCTTCTTCATTCATTAATGCTTCATATTTATTAAAAACATATCTAAAAACAAAATATTTTTTCACGATTGTGATTTAAATAACAATTTAAAACATAAATCTGAATTAATACAAGAAAAAGATAGCACCAGACGTTGAATCTACGTAAACACAATGTCTTTATACCGTCTTTGTACACTCTAAAATATCGACGATAACAGATTAATGGCAGAAGAAAATTAAACTGATACTTTGTACATAATTATCTGATATAAATAACGTACCTTATAAAAAAGCTTTTTATAAAACATAAAAAATTGATAAATACATATACACCATGAGAATTATTGCTGCCATAAAAAGCGAATTAAACAATATTATCTTTTTTACATTTTTACACGGTGTGTTATTTTTTTTATTTTTTAAACCAAAGTGTCACATCGATAGTAATAATATAAATTAACGATGCTGAAACAGTGCTTGCTTAACTTACTATTTATTTCTGTTGTCAATAAATATATATTACAAAGAATTGTTTAATAATTCAATACAACTTTTAAGATCGGTCTTTACGCTTTAATAAAATCTTTTATTACAGTAATATAAGTCAGCTAAATTTACTCATTTAACAATTAATCGTAAAAAGTAGTAATCCAAGAAAAAAACAGTTTTCTTTCACTTTCGTCGTTGCGTTATTTTAATTTTTAAACCAAAGTCGTGTATTATGATAGACACAAGAAGATTAATCGAAAAGGTTTACGGATATTATAATTTTAAGATTGTTGTAAACGATATATAAGTCATTTATACGCATAAACGTTGAAATTAATGTATTAGAATAATTAATTAATAAAAACTAATGCGAAGAATTATAAAGGTTGTAAATAAATATGTATAATCCATGAAGGAATATCTGGTCACCGTAATTATTCAGGGATAGTACCCGGCGCTTGTCATGAAAAATATGCTTATCGTTTTGTCAGTCAGTTTTTATGACACGTTAATCCTGAATGAACAACTGTTCTAGCAAGCAATGAGAATATTCTATCATTAAAGTGATCCTTTCCTCGACTGCGAATTTTAGAACGATATAACTTAAACAATGCATTTTTATGATAAAGTTACTAGAAGAATTAATATTTGTTATTAATCATTCATCCAGCTTTCACGCACGAGAAGAATCTTTTTCTCCAATAAAATTCAGTATTAATTACAAAATGCTAATTAAAGTATTCAATGAGTATTTGTGATAAAAATACATTGACATTTTTCAAAGCTGTTTCTTTATTGTGTAGCGTCCTTCTAAACACAAACAACCGCATCAATTAATTTCAAACATTTGACGAACACCAATATTTGCAAATACCCTAAAAATGTCCAAATCCGTGATATTACAACTGGTGTTATGTTTAATGTTAAATTTCGTTTCGATTGTGAAAATAATTCTAATGCTAGATATACCGTATTAATGTTATATTTTAGATCTAATATTAAATCTAACATTAAAGTTTTTATGTCGTGCGGGAAAACCAATAATGGTCAACCTCCGTCTATATTTTGATACAGACGAAGGCAATATTTGCTCTCTAAAGAGAAAAGGATTGAGAAGTCTTTTTTTCCATTTTTTGAATTTATTATTTTCTAAATCTATGGAAATTAAATTATGCAACTAACGTATTATAAAACCATACTTTGTTGCATTTAAAGCATCTTAAAGAAACAGGAATTTAACTTTTGTGATTTTTAAAACCTGCAGGATTGAAGTTTAAGACCTAAAGATTCATCTTTATTCTTAAGACGAAATAATCAATACTTCAAAATGCCGTAGTACGCGTCGTAATGCGATTGGCATCACCAAATGTCGGGAATGTACTCGTAATTAATGACATCCTTAGAACGATATTTATCTACTAAGCACGTGTTCGAAAATGGTAATTTTAGTGGATTCGTGGCAATTGCCAATTGCCGGGTGGGTGGGAATTCCTTCGCAATACGGCAATCCATTTGGGCGAGGAAATTTCCCAACAACTGGCAATGTATGTTACAAGGGAATTAATAATTTTGTATAACATTTTGTATACAGTTCTTCATAATTTGGCATTGTATTTTTACTTGTTTAATACAAAGTTTCACAATCGTTATTTCATTCATTATGAAACACAATAATGTTTTTAATGTAGGAAAATCTGGCAGTACTGATTTGAATGAGAATGAATTTTTGTCGGGAATTTCCACTGCTCTGATACCATCATGGTCACTGTTCATATTTTGTGTTTAATGATAACAAAAGCGGTCATTTTTCATTGAACATTACTTCATTGTTTATCGAAATGTTCTCCTTTACGATCAATACACTTTTGCATGCGTTCGAACAATTTTGTCAACATTTTTTCCAATTATTTTGATGCACTTCCAAAATATGGTTTTGGAACGCATCGACGGCTTCTTCTGCCGACGGAAAGCGTTGTCTACGCCATTTATTCTTGACTTTCGGGAACAAAAACAAGTCATTTTGGTGCCAAGTCAGAACTGTACGTCGGATAACCCATCAATTCGATGTTTTGAGTGTTCAAATAGTCTGTTGTTAGACGAGTTATGTGTGGGTTCGCTTTGTCTTGAAGAACAATCCGACGGCGCTTGTTTGCTTTCCTTATTCCACCGAAGATTTCCGGCAAACAAATGGTGGTGACCATTCAAAATTGACCGTTTTACGTTCTTGTGTACGTCTTATCTAGCACCACCAATGTATTTCTTGAACATTTTTGTGCATCAGTCGATACAAGTATCTTTTTGAGATTTCGTCAAATCACACGAGATCCAACAAGAACAAACCTTTTCCACGGCTAAATGATTGTGCAATATTTTATATATACTGGTGGAACCAGTGCTTAGGATTGCTTCGATATCACAGTTTATCACATGACGATCATGCATTGTCACAGCATTCTGCACAGCATCAATGTTTTCTGGCAAAACAACTGATTTTGGACGACTTTCACGAATTTCGACGGTGAGCGAGTGTCGTTACCTCGTTCTGCCAGCGTTTCACAGTGGCAAAATATGGAGATTCATCTCCAAATGCCAAAGTAAGTTGGTCGATGCACCTTTGTCTTAATAATCCACGTCGAAAATCATAATAAATCATCGTACGAAAATTTGTACGACTTAATGCCATTTTTCGCTGTGACACTATTTTCAGGACAATGCAAAAAAATAATATTCTATTGACAAAAATTCTTCAGTAAATTATGGTCAAACTTTCTAGTGGAACTGTTAGACTTCAGAGTTGCCAAGGCTCAAAATATAAATATTGACCCTCATAATTCTTACTTTATTTAACATCAAGTTAATAAGTCTTTAAAATGTGCAAGTTTTGTGCAATGAATTTTAAGAAAAATTGGAGGAATTTTATTCAACAGTGACGAGTATTTTGTAAAAATATTATTAATCATCTATTGTAAATATGACATTTTTGTTACGGCTAAATGAGTATTTATGATGTTTCATGTACTATTGCAAGGAGCAAATCTTTCGTTTAAACAAATGTTGAAAACGAATGTTCTCATAAATTGCATATGTATTACACATTTCAATGGCTTTGCGCCAGAATCTTTTGTCCCGTAAAGTATGTAACACCCCTATAACATGCTTATGTTTTCTTCTAAAAAGTGAAAACTCCAGCAAACAAACTTTATGCGTTATGACAGTGTGATAATCAAATATTCATTTCTTACCGTTTTTTGTTGCGACTTTTAATGCAAACAATAAATGAAAGAAATAAAGATTTTTTTATCGTTTTATTTTTAATCCGTTATAATTTTATACTACATTTTTGCAATTGGTGCGCGATAATAATTTTAAACGACTGTAAATAATTTCTTTCTCCGAATGAAATAAACGTTTAATGATAATTTCAAAATAAAGTGTTTTTTACACATACTTTTTCTGTAAAAGTCTCTATAACTTTATGTTTACTTTTAATAAAATACTTTTGAAATTTTCTCTTTATAACTAAAATTAATTAGTATTATATTTTAAGTTTACATCTTTTAAAATGAAAATGTAGATTTAGTAGTAAATTATTATACAGATATTTTCAATTTATACATTTCAAATAGATGGTTTTTACTGAAAACAAAACAAGAAGAAAAAATTCCAAACGTTGCATTAATTTTTTGTCGGTACAATTTTCCTTTGAGACAGCATCAAAATCATAAATTCAGTAATTTAGGAAGTCAAACATAATTGGAGAGGTCAATCAAATTCAGAAGTATTTGAATTTAATGAAGAAAATTTGTAAAGGAAATGTATTTTCCTCAATGTGCTTGCACGACGGAGAATTAGGAGTATAAATTACCGTTATTCATAATATCTTTACTTTAAGAAAGTATAAACGAAAAAAATGCTCATGTTGGAATACACATAATTTCTGTTAAATTTATATAAACGAGAGTACTTAAAATAACAACGAACAATACAAGTGCAAAATAGCATTAAAGTACTAAAATATTAAAATGCACTATTTTGTGTACATTTAACTTTTGCCATTACTCAAGCGATTGTCTTTTTTTAATTTTTATTTTTGTTCATTGTAACGTTAAAAAAACGATTTCGCAAATAAAAGCGTCATTATTGATTTGTATAAACTAAACTGAAACAAAATCTATTAAACATTTTTTAATTGTACGAAAATTTATCGCACCAGTTAAGAAACGAAATAACAGCACTTTATACTTTTTCCAATTTAAATGTGCGAAAAAAAAAATTTTTACTTCGATGAGTTTTACACAAACCGTGTCAAAGTTCATTTGGCAAAGCAATTAAATCTGAAAAACTTTCAATGGAACAGTATATAGACAAGGTTTATAACAAAACGTCGAAATCCTTTTACGAAAGCTTAGGAGTGATAAAAATTAATCCCATTAAATATATATTAAGCGTTAAAGCTACGAGCTTATTTAATTGATGGTACGATCTATCGTAACAATTTAATGGATTTCATTGTGTTATTCAGCGAGGCTTCCAGTTTTTTGGTTTCGCGTATATCACGTAATATTTATTTTTATATAACGTCCAAGGGAGGCGCATGTGTGTGCGTGTGTGTATGTGTGTGTGTGTGCGCGCGCGTAGAGGTGAATTTATAGGCTCGAACCCTACGTGCGGGAGGGTGACTTCCAAGATCCGAGAAGCGGTTCTCCCTCTCGCTAATACCTGGCTCTTTTGACCAGATGTTTACAAGGCTTAAAGCTCCTCGTGAATACAAATAATCGATTCGATTTACTTGTGTCAAGAAACGTTTAACTCTGCTAAAGAAGATTTGTTTGACTGATGAACTTTCTTGTTTTCAACAATTATCATTCGACATTTATCACGATGAAGTTAAATGACTTTAAGCATGTACACTTTGCGCAATTTTTCATTCTTTCCGTCTTGGAGCAATTTTCTGAACAATTTCAGGTATTTGTTACGTAAAACAAGTGCGGTTTAACGGTGTAATTAAATATTTACATTGACATAGTTTTATGATTTATAACAAGAATGTTCGATGAACTATTTTCATGATTATTGATTTCACGGTTAAACAGTTGTGTAACAGAGTTAACGAACTATTTTGTGAATGTGCTGAATTTTGTCAAACTATTGCACTTGGCTGTTTTCGCGCGTTGTGTAAACTACGCGCTTCAAATTTTTATGTTTTGTTCAATTCAACGGTATTCATAAATGAACATAAAAAAGCAATAACGTATAATCTTGAGTTACGAATTTGAATTCATTTGTAAATAAATGTATAATTAAACGATGCATGTAAAGACATATTGAACAGTTTTAGAACCAAAACAGATTTTGTGAGACGCATTACTCGTCTATTTAAAATGTTTAATTAGTAAATGATGTACAAGTTAGTTTATTATTTAATGCTATTATTTTTTTTAATTATCGTAGAAAAGAATAGAAGTGCATTAAACATAAAATACCATGCACCATTTTTCGGTTAATTTAACCGGAAACTGCAATATTATAAATATTTAATTTTACAATGGCACGAATTACAATTATTTCAACTCCTATCAGAAAGACTTAATTAAGATCTTAGTCAAATATTCTCCTTTTATGTTAAACCAGTATAACGATAAATGTCGTCCGATCTTTACGTACAGAAAATTTATTCCTTTTAATAAGGAATTTCGTTTTGTAAATAATTTTTGTTTATTACTAATATTTCTGTATAGAAAATCCACACTTATTTACATTATTTCAAAGTAGATTCGGAGTTTGGACACTGAGTAGGATTTCAGTTTAATATATGAATCTGTATTTTTTTACAGGTGAGTGCGTTGTTAGCAGAATAATCACGAAATAAGATTTCATTAAACAAGCTTTTGTACGAAATAAATTATATTTCATCTTTAACAATATTCTTTTGTTTATGATCAATGATACACGTCTCGTTAAAATGATAAATTAAAGCACAATATAGGCGGTGAATATTGAAACATGCCGATTATTAAGTTATAACACTTCAAAGTTCGATACCAGTTTGGATGTGTTTTTAATAAAGCAAAAGAAAACATTTTTTTATAACGATTTCACATATATTTGATTGTTATTGCAATTAGTTAATTATTATCGCACAGAACGTCGTTGAACAATTCGAATTGAAATGTTGTTGCAAAATTTTAGAAGTAAATGTTACTAAAAATCTGTACATTTCAAACATTAGTTTATTGGACAGTGCAATTATGTATTAACGAAAAACAAAGATTTAAGGTTTTTTTTATTACTTAATTAATTAATTAATTTTTTAAGTTAGTATAACACTGATTTATAAACATAGAGTCCGTCAATCAAATTTGTATTTACCTTATGTTTACACGATTTAGAACCCGTGTTACATCAGTAATGTAATTTTACACGTCAAATGTAACTGTTACGTATCGTGTCACGGAAACTGGATTACATCGCATGTAGTGCAACTTTGTACGATATTTTAAAATACAGATTATTCTTTATTGCACAGCTATTATTATAATTTTATATTACACTTTGATTGCAGTTACCGTTGCAGTTACCGACAGATTGTTATTTTTAATTTCATTCACAACTGTTTCAAAAATAATACTTTTAACGAAAAATTTTCACAGATCACACGCAACTCATATTTTTTCAGGATTCAAGAAAAAAGTCTCTATGGAAAAGATGACATTAAATAATATTTATTCAGATATGTACGGTTTGATTAAAACTTTTTGATGAGAAATATGAAGAAGCAATCAATAAAAGTAATTTTTTTGCGAGAAAATGGCGCTGTGCAATAATAAGTTGTTTAATAATTTTTGATATTTTTCACGTTATTAATTGGTTTACATCATTCATTATTATATGGTTTTTATTATTTATTACATGTGATTAAATCGCATTGCTAAGTCATTATTCAACATATTTTTTCTATTATTGTTGATAATTCTTATTTGGTCCTCTTCTAAACTACAATAAATTGATTTATTATTTACATTGTGTTACTATAATACCTCATATCATTGTTTTTATTTTGTTACTTTCATTACATAATCCGGTTTTATGATAATTATTGTTACATATCTTTCTTGAACACATTTTATATCATATTATTTTATTTAATGTTTGTAATTTTATGTAATGCAATGTAATGTAAAAAATAAAATAATATCAATTCTATACTATAATCAAATAAACAATAAAATAAATAAAATAGATAAATCAGAAAATTTACAATATAATAATATGTTTAATAGCAAACTTAACTATTTTATATGAAAAGGCAAAGAAAAAATATCAATGGGAAATCTAATAGGAGTAATACATAAAATAAATTGTATAAATTAGGATAAATCATATATAGATAAAACAAAAAGAAATTGAGAAACTAAAATACAAGAGTAGTATAATAATTGCATAAAAAATTATCAAGATAAATAATCACATGAAGTATAATAAACAACATGAAATAGATTTCAAAAATATTGAAATTTTGGATATTGAAAATACAGAAAATACGAGAAAAATTATAGAAATGCTATACATAAAAAACAACAAAAAACGTTTCAATCTAACAAAAGATTTAAAACGTATAAATGTCAATCATGATATTTTATTTAATTCAAAATATATATGATTTAACTCAATCAATCGCCAAAACAAATTACACTAAAACATAATCATTCATATAGTAGATAGTATAACTCATGTTAACAGCTAAATAATGTCATTTAATGGAATATCATAAAATATCAAATAATGACGAATTTTAAATAACAACTATTAATATAAATAAAAGTACAAAAATTAAATAAAATAATTGATATACAATGCATTCAAGAAACAGGTGTAATGTATAATTATCTTAAAACCGGATTATATGATATAAGTGACAAAAGAAAAATAATGAGATAAAATATAATAATATAATGTAAATGAATAAATTAATTTATTATAGTTCTGAAGAGGACCGAGTAAGGTTGAAACGTCAACAATAAAGAAAGTAGAAAAACAATGATTGAAAAATGCCTAATTATTTATATACAAACCATATAATAATTTTTGGCATTGCTCAAAGAAGGGAAAAACGGGAAAAAATCAATGCGTGTAGTCATCTTCAATAAGTTTATAGTAATTAAATGTCGTAATCCAAGTTACGTGCGACCACAATGTATAGCGCTATATTAGGAAATTTACGGGATTCCACCGAGTATATATGTATGTGCAATAATCATTCACTGAATATGCAAGGTGTCACTTGCACGAGAATATAAAGACAAAGCGTTGCGACGCTTACGACGTTATTATGAAGACTACAAAAGCTGCAAAGGCGAAAAGACTTTTCAAGGGATTTTCTTTAACTTCGAATTTCTGCGGTAAAGAAATCTGCGTCGTTAAAATTTGCATTATGAATTGCCGTATTTTCAAATGCTACACCAGTCCAATGGTTATTGTGACGTTAAATCGCAGACTCAAAAAATGACTATGATTTTAATTAATAAGTTTATTGATTTTTGCGTTGCGTCAAAATTGGAACGACCGCGCAGACATTTTCGTCGTTGCACAGACAATTTTGACGACGTTGAATTTTACGGATTACGTCTGTTAAATGAGAGGTAAAAATTATCGTATTACAGGGTCTCTTGTGTATGCATCGAATCTATTCAATATAGAGTTGTTTGAATCAAATTTCACAAAAGAGTATTCCGAGATGTTCGGAATCGAAAAATGTAAACAGAAATTCTTTCTCGGTGGAAAATTTGATAAAACGTTGTATCGCAGTTTACAATTTAACGCTATTCGGAATTCGCGTGGAATTCAATATTTTGCGTTACTTCATTAAATGGTAATGGATCTTGCAGTTTTTAAAGAGCAACTTTGATTGTGCAGTGCGCTATACCATTTTCATTTGTAAAAATGCAATGAAAACCATAAATATGATTTTAACGATGCTTCTCTAATAATTTTAATTCAAGCGAGTACGCAGTTTTAAGAGAAACGAAGTTTTCGTTTAATGCATTTTGTATAATTTAGCGTACAAAAGCTCTGAGTTATGGTTTAATTAAATTTATTGTTGGTTAACAATTATAAATTGATACGCTCGCGTCTTGTTTTGGTATTATATAAAATACTATTTGATGTTAAAAATTAAACGTGGAAGAACAGTTTCTTCCCCTGCGAGTCTCGCGTGATTTCGAAGAGTTATACAACCGTAGTGTGTAACGTGGATGTTACAAGTTAAAAAGTCCGAAACACGTCACTTTCCAGTTTCAGAACCCACATTTGAAATACTACGAGAAATTTTATATTCTTTTTGTATAATCAATAAAACCTGTATGTATATATTGTGTTGTTATGTAATGAAAATTAAATATTGCTGATATTTATGTATTAAACTAAACGAATTTACAGCAGGTTGATCATTAACTCAGGTCAGAAAAGTCACATAAATTTAAACTCAAAATATCAGACTTTAAACTGAAATACATTCTTCTTTAGAAGAAATACATTTTTTAGAATTATAATATATAATATTATATATATATATATATAATATAATAAGAAATACATTTAGTAGAAATACATTATCTATTAATACAAATAAAATTCTTTACAATTAATATTTATTATAGCACGATGCACGGAAAAGTCGACTCTTATTGTAGTGCAGTAATACAAACAAAAAGTTATAGTAATAATAAATAGAACATTTTTTTTTAACAAAGTGCATCGCTATTCACATAATCTTCAAAATGTTAAGTAACAGTAAATTGTTGGCTTTGCATTACTAAAAATAATGTTTATTTTTGACTGCGATATATCGCGTGCTTAAATCGAATTAATTTTACAAGGTTTTTTAACTGCATATTTAAGTAAATCTCATGTTTGCAGTTAAATGAATTTTCGAAA
This sequence comes from Axea sp. ZL-2020, assembly GCA_022817665.1. Classification (NCBI taxonomy): domain Eukaryota; kingdom Metazoa; phylum Arthropoda; class Insecta; order Hymenoptera; family Scelionidae; genus Axea; species Axea sp. ZL-2020. The sequence goes on from JABFOX010000568.1 coordinate 10,491, forward strand.
TTTTGGTCTGTTTCGTACATTTTTATTCATGTGCTAAAATAATATATATTTGTAGAACAAATTTTTACAAATGCCACTATAAATATGGCATGACGTTAAAAGAACAGTTTGATTAACGACGGTTTATGTAAATGGATTTGTTTTTATTTTAAAAATCTAAAAAAAGTGTGGTTCAGAATAAACTTTCGTAGTATAATTTTATATGAAATAAAAGTAAACGAGTTATAAAAATATATATTCGTTATGACTATTCAGTTGTAACGAACTTGTTTTCTGCTAAAAGAATAGGAAAAACACGTATGCGGGATAGAAATTATGTTGACTCAACATTATTGGCTCAGTTACATTTACTGAGGAATAGAACGACAGAAATACTCGTATGGACACTTGGAATAAAAACGAATCACTGCGTTTCGTTTTGTTTGTCTATGTTTCATACGTTTATATTCTTATTGTTTTTCTCTAAGTATAAACTTGAAAATTAAAAAAATAGATTTGTTTATAAAAACAATACTTTAAATGTTGTTGCACAAGCGTGAATAATATTTTATTTTATACATTTTCATATAAGGCAATTAACTTTTTTCAACCATTATGCTTCAACTATTAACGTTTCGATTATTTTTTGGTTCTCTTCTGAAATAATTTTTGTTATATTATTAAATTTTTTTTGTAATGTATCTTGCGTTATTTGTTCCTTTTTTTTATTTATTACATCACAATTTTAAATGTCAAATTATAAATTTTATTTTAATAATGTCTCACTGTCATATTAATTTTAGTCTTTTGTTATGTGCTCTTGTAATCTAGTTTTTAGATGTCTTTTTGTTTCACCTACATATAATTGATCACAATTTTTACAATTAATTTTATTTCAAACACTTATTAAGATTTCATTTAACAATAGTTTTATTATTTTATTATTTACTTGATGATAATACGAGATTGTTATTATTTTATTATGCTTCAAAAAGTTAATAATATAACAAAAAATATTTCTAAATTGCATTTGGTGGTTTTCTAACCAGTGCAAATTTTACCGAACAATTATTCCTGGCCTTTATTTCATAGACTATCGTTATCACGCTGCAATTCAATGTAAAAAATGTCCTGTGAAGCGAATCAGACTCAGCGGGGAGATTTTGATTCAAAAATATTGGCAATTTGTGCAAAAATAATCTTGCAATTCCCCCCGAGGAAATTAATGTTTATTCAAAGCGTAATACACACGTTCGTGTCGAGAAAACATCCTTGCACGGTATGAGAAACATGTTGGGTGAGCACAATGCCGCTCGCGCAATGTGTCGACGCGAGTAAACCTCAGCTGCCACAGTTGTATTCACACTTAATCGACCATTGTTTCAAATCCTTCGAAGGTAAAAGATCGCAGCTGAAGCGTTAACGTTTCGTGAAAAAAGGGCAACGTAAAGCGTGCAAGGCCGAAATTACACCCATGACGAAACGAAAATTGAGGAAAAATGAAAAAGGAAAAAGAAAGCGCTGCTTTGAATAGATGTAACGAAAATGGGATTGTGCGATACACTGATGAAGTTCCGCTGAGAATACGAAGGACAAGGACAATAGGGCGGAGCAAGAATTAAGATGCCACGGTGCGATTATTTATTTTGAATTCGAGATAGCAGACATTTGATTGTCCTTATCTCTTCTGCAAAGAATTAGTTTTTCATGTTGATGTTTTGTGCAGAAATGTCGCTTCTTTCGACGCTCGCGAAATATAAATTAAGAGCGAGTTCTTTAAGGGCTTGGAGACACTGGAGAATTATGTTGGATAATGTGAAAAAATTCTTTACCGTGAACAGTTTGCGTCCGCAAAAAACAATGATTTCATACGTGAAATATGAGTAATGTAATTAATGGTGCGCACAAAAAGTTGATGAAAATAATGGAAAATGATTGGACCCATTGACAGTGTTTTATTCAGTGACGTTAATGTGCATTTTATTACACTTTTAAACCGAAAATACTAACCATCAAATATGTTAAGATTAAGCAATTAATAAACGATCGTGAGAACGTCTTAAATCACCTCCATATTGGATTTTATAATTAATTTCTGTTTTTGTCATTTCGATCCACTGTACCAATTATATCATTCTATTATTATCAGGTTGTTATTTTTTTAATCTTCAGAAGGATATGATTTTATGTATGTTTCCTACCGTTGCTTGTCATTTATTGGCACAGGTCATTGGTTTAGATAGTTGCTGCTTCATTAAAGTCCAACACGTATAATCAATACTGTAATTGTATTCTAAAATAATTTTAAAAATCCAGTTACAAAATATATGAGATCGTAAGTCACTTATGAACACACACACGAATCTCACAGTTATGATTTGTAGCAATAAAAACATAATCTATGTACACGACAGAGGTGCTATTTAAAATAACGTTAAATCCGTATGAAGTAATTTAAATTTATTGTCAGCGGTATAATGAGATGATAAATTGAATAGTGAATTTTAATTAAATCGGTGAATTAAATTAATGAACAAACGAATTTAATTGGAAAATTAGTTCAATGAAAATGAACAAATGAAAAGATTTTAAACAAATCTGAATGTTTAAAAATTGATGTCTTAAGTTTGAACCATATCATGGTATATTGTAAATATTAATCCAAATCGGTATTTAAAAAATACATCAACACAACTACAAGTAACTTTGCATTAAAAATGAAAAATATCACATATTTTGGCTGAAAAATTACATTTAGTTTGAAACAAATTTGAAGACAAACTATTCGTTCGACTAATTTTTTCATTGCAAAAATCGCAGAGCATTTAAAAGTGTGGTTTAAATAACCAGGTGCTATCAACAGACTGAATAACAGACTGTGCACAAATTCCGTGTGCTAACTCGGTACAGTAGTCCAATTTAAAGAAGAAAAATTGTTACGAGATCTTTTACGCGCGTCTTTCAAATGATAATTTCCAGGTACTTTTTACATAGCATGTAAACGTTACACAAATATTATTCGTAGACTGAATTTTATATAAAATAAAGTAAAAAATGCAATCAATGTAATAATGGAATATTTGCAATCAATGTAATAATGATATATCCGCAATCGATCAAATGTTGACAGAGAGATCAGGATTTAGATACGGTGATCTGATATTGAATTAACATTTATATGAAATGAATATTGATTGTATAATAAATAGCTAATATTGTATTAATATACATACTCTCAGTATATTGCGAGAATATTGAAATCTAATAAAAGCACTAATATTTTGATCTAGTAAAATAGTATATAATAAATCTAGTAAAAATACTTTAATCACTCAAAATACCTTGTTATTAAAATAGTGTTTAAATAATACCGCAAAAGATGTAGTGTATAGAAGTAAAATGCCTGCAAAAAGCCTTGTAATAAAACATTTATAAAAACTTAATAACAGACAAAATAACTTTTATATAACACACGACATTTATAAATCCGATCGTGTGTCTCTTCTATGCAGTGTTTTTTGTATTTGAATTTCCCAACCTCAGACGACTTATTAATAGCTTCGGTCTGAACGCGAAATTTCAACCCCAAAATAATAATGGAATACAATTATAGTGTCAGACTGCTGAATTAGTGAAACTTTAATACCAATTTGTGTTGCTTTTGTTCTTACGAATATTAATTAATGAAGGTGTTGTGAGGACCGTGATTAAACGCCGAACAAAACGAAATTTAATAAAACTGTAAACCCACGGGATATTTCACTGATTTCACTTTTATAAAATGGAAATATAAAGTATTACATGGGTACTGTAACTCGATAAACTTTTTTCTGCGAGCAGCAAAAATATAATGAATCAGAGCGAGTTTAACAGAGGATTGCTTTAACTGTTCGCAATGTTTTCGCGATTTGCATCGGACGGTTTAGTTCGATGGTATATGTGAAAGACTCGCAAACGATAGAGTAATTTATTGCGTTTACATTACCACTATCATTGTATTCAAAATGGAAATTTCAAAGAATGGTACAAAAAGGGATAATTCAGTGTATATTCATTAATGAATAGTCAAAGCCAATGTCCTATGTGTTAAATATATTTCTTATTTATTATTTATGTTAATTATAATTGATATAATTTATTTACTTTTTTGTTACAGTAAAGAAAGCAAGATTTGTTGGAACTCAAGGTAAGTACAGAAATTATTTATAATGCATCGATATTACGTCATTTTGTTTATTTTTGCTAGTAATAGTTTCACTATGATAAACATAGTATATAAATTATTTAATGTTTGTAGAATATAAATTTTATGATTTGAATTCACATATAAACAAATTAAAGAAATGCAAACCTGATATTGTTTACAAATAAATTTAATTTGCTTTATAATATAATAACATTAATTTGCTATATATAACGATTATTTTAATGAGTATGATGAATTTAGTACGAAATTATTTTTGATTAATAATTGGAAATGTTTTCATTTGATCAGATGCTAAGTTTAATAAAAAAATGTAACAAAAAAATTATTGTTTATATTATAATTGTTTTATATTATTTAAATTAAAGTAAATTATATTTCGTTTACTGTTTAATTATCAGTTATAATAAAAATTCATTACTGGTGTTCATATACTTTACGAATATCAAATTTTAATATTAGGTATATAAATAAACTCTCAGCCCTTTTTTAAATGTTTATAGAGAAAAACTTTTTTGCGTCTTCAGAATCAAAATAGTTTCCAAATTTCTACCGAAATGTATGAAGATGAAAGAATTCTGCATCATCCATCATGCAACTAATGGATTTCATCACGGAAAAACGATAACATTTTGAGTTGATGAAAACATCAATATTTTTTGTAAATTCTTCTAAGATATGAAAGTTTGAAATAACCAACTGATGCTTGGGATTAGCGAATCGAGTGAAAGTTTGATGGGGCATGGTCTGACGAAAAATTTTATGAAGGCGGATCGTTTTTTCTGATGATCCAAATGGTTCAACTATTGTTGGTTGCGTTCAGTTTTGATGATTTCTGATGAGTTTTTAAAAGTTCATAATATAAAATACCTTTGTAGTCTCACTTAATACAAAGCGAAATATTTTTCCCATAAATATTGGATTGTGTTGTGTGTGTCTACAGTTCGTCAGAATGCATCCAAGATTTTCTTCGTTTGAGATTATCATACAGCATTCACTTTTGATCGCCTGCTACTATTGGTTGCAGAATCTTTCCGTTTGAATCGGGAAAGGAAAGCGCCAATCTTGTTTTTATTCTTATCACTGAGCACATGTAAATCCTAGCATCCAGTTGAATTCTACCTCGTTTTAGTAAACGAACAGAAATGACTTGTGTCGCATCGAAAGCTTCTGTGAGTTCCTTCTGGGTTTGACACAAGTTTTCATCTAAAAATTATTCATCAGTACAGTATAAATTTGCAACTTTGACGAAACTGCAATAACTGGTTTTCGCAGGTACTATAAGAAATATCATTATTCCTTAAATCAGACTATATTTTTGTTGTTTTGATGACACGTTTTGTGAACAATTTTGATTTTTTTTTTTTTTTTTTATTAAATTGTATAAAAC
>JABFOX010000569.1:0-16044 GCA_022817665.1 Axea sp. ZL-2020
AAATTTTAATTTTTTCATGTTTTAAAACATGAAGCATTTATACCATCTGTGCACTGTATTGAACTAAAACTTGTTATAAATACATATTTAACAAAAATTTATTATAAAATAATTCAGTATAGATGATATTAATATTTGCATAGGAAGTAATGTTAAATAAAATAAACAGACTACTAATTATAACAAAATTGTGTTATGATATTCATAACAGCGAGTATATGATATCAACATTAAAATTGACTATGCGAATTTTCAAATGCTAATATTATGTAAGATAAATTTAATATGATTTCTTTTTTGGTGAAACCATTTTAATTATACATTCTGTGTAAGAAGTATCCGGAATTTATCACTTGAAACACGCGCGTAAAAGATATCGCCATAATTTTTTGGTGGTACGCTTTACTGAGTTACTACGTGAAATATGAGTGTCGTCTGTCACTCAATGTACTGACAGCAGCTGATTTTTTTTAATCATACGTATAAATGCTCTGTAATTATTGCAATGAAAAAATTAGTTCAAAAAATAGTTTGTCTTCAATTTTTTTGTATTTTAATTGATATTTTGTTAGTCGAATAACTGAAATTGTAGCAGAAGACCGCGACTAAAGTACGACTGTGGTGAGTCGTGCATATTAAAAACATGAATACGTGAATGGAGTCAAGTATTCAATGAAAGTCGAGAAAATATGATTTGACCAATCCTAATTCAACTTTTAATAGTTATAAATAAAAAAAATTCAACAACATTAAGAAACTGCTGCTAGAAAATCATGTTATAAGTCTTAGACAGTTGAATCCATAGATAAACATATTTTGCATAAAATTACCTTTGTGCAAAAGCTTTTGGCTAACAACTTGAAGAATTTCATCGAATAAGTCATTGACATAGACTGTCACCATAGTCGCCTGATATAGCTCCGAGTAACTTTTTCCTATTCTCAACGTTAGCATTACTATTTTGAGGAAAGTTTCGAAAGCACTTTAAGTGAGTTGATGCTATGAACAGAAATTTATTGAAGAAGCTAAAGATCTCAATGAGCTTAAAAATGTGTGGAAAATTTGATCAAGTCCTGGCACAGTCGTATTAAATTAATTTTTTGTGTGGTTTACTTAATAATTCGAGGTACTATTTATTTAGAAACTACAATTAACTACAATATTACATTAGTCATATAATCATTAAGATTAGGAAGAGTGAAGTGAATATTAAAAATTGCTTCTTTCACTTATATTTACAATTATTCTTGTAAATGCAATACACTAATTATATACACTCATATGAGTTTAAATTATATTGTAATTAAATTTTAATAAATTATATAACAAATACAATTTTTTATTAAATATTACGACTAAATGTTCTGTAAAGTAGTGAAACGACGCTATAACTGTTAAATTCATATGTAAAAATTATTAAAAAATATAATATATGTATTGGCAGAAAAATTAGTCATTAGTACAACAAACATCATTTTCATTATTATCTTACAATAGTTTCTATTATATTTTTAAATTAAAAAATTGCTTTAATATACGAGTATTTGGTGTAATTCATTGTGTTGCTAATTTATTATATGTTTTATTGTAATTTGAATTAAAAATAATTCGCAGTATATGCTTATAACGTAATTTAATAATACATATTTGTTTAAACAACTTGTGTAAAAAGTTGATAAGATTACATTAAATTGTACGTGTAAATTAATAATAAATATTTAAACATATAAACCCTCTTATAAATAACATTTGGCCAAAAAATATGATTGCACTTACTTGCACGTAATTATAATTCCTATTGTAGGATTTAAGACAGTTTCATGTGTGAAATATTCTGAGAAAAATTATATAATATTCTATGAGAATTTCAAAATGTCAAAGTAATTATTATCTGTTCGAAAGTTCTTTCTCTATTGTTTCATTTTTGAAGAAAGAATTTGTGACAAACTATCTCATTTAAGGATAAAATACTTAAATTTAAACAAATATTTCTTAATTAATTATAATAAAACAAATTTATGTTTGATTAAGTGCGATATACATTGTCTTATTTTTGTAATTAAACAATCGAATAAGTTCATTGGACCATGGCATTCTACCATTATAAGAAAGTCTTCAACAATATAAGAGGTAGTGGTGATTAAGCGTTTGTTCTTGTTAATTATCCAGTTTCAAGTCAAAGTTGAATATGTATACACGGTTTGTATTTCAGTTTGACCAATTGTGGGCCCGTTTTCTTGAGCAACCGGGGCTTGATTTACAGTTCTTCGTGACTGTAGATCCTGTTCGATACTTCACGTATCGCACGAAGTGCACATAATAGCTGTGTATCGTATATCCATGAAGTCATTCGTATGACCTTTTGCGACAATTACATTCGATAAAGTAAGTTGCTGATACATGAGACTCTTTAAAAAAAGATCATAATGATGCTATTTAAAGATACACCCAATTGAGTTTTTAAATAGACATTCTAGTGAAACATTCGGATGCATTTTAGAAACAGACATAGATGTAAGCATAAGTCGTTTATCACATATATTGCATTTCTTTGATTGATTTATATTTAATTTTTTGTTTTTATTTTTAATTTGATTCTTAATTGTTTTCAATATGCGAATAAGTGCATTATTGTTTAATTTTTCAATATTGTAATAACCTTTATGAAACATTTGTTAGAATTAACAACGCTTTTGGTAGTAGGAGAGTAGTTTTCTAATTCAAAATCAATATATAATTGATAAGACGAAGAGTACTATTCGCCAATCCTATTGCCAGTAATTCTACTGTTAATTTGAGACTAAAATAACCATCAATATATTGTTGAAATGAAATAGCTTTACATTAGATAGTTATAAACATACAATATTTAGGAATAATATAGAGAGTTTTGACAGTTAGAAAAGAGGATGTAAATTCTATAAAAATCAGTCATTGTTGTAAGAAAATAATTGAGTGTAATTTAAATTATATAATAATCCAATCACAGGTTTATTTTTTCTGATTTCTTTTTTTGATATTATTATTATACTAATATATAGCTGATGTACAGCTATATATTATTAACCGATATCGTCACAGTAAGTCGCTGGAATTCGAAAAGATATTGAGATGAAAAATGATAAAAAATTTCACCCCTTCTATGTAGGGATATATGGAAAAAGGAATTTTAAGTTTAAGATTGTAGGTGTAGGAGGAGTCTTAAGGTTATTGTGTTCTACGTATGATTTAACAATAGTTTCTATTCATTTCAACAGGTTATTTAATATCCTGAAGTTCACAATTAGATCTCATGCTTCTCAAAGAGTTTATTAGAATAAGTCAAGATAACATAGGTATTTTTATCAACTAATAATATGAATCTCAGTCGGAATTTAAAATGAAATGAAATAAATTATTTTCATTTTTTTATCAAAATTTAATACAAATGTACAGTCAAACATGTATTTTATTATACATATCTAAGCGCTTATTCTGATTCAATAGTGAGTTAATGATGATTAACAAAAAATTTTGTTCTAAAATCTACCAATTTCGTAGCAATGACTATAAAGATTAATTTTAAATTTCTACTGATCGACAAATGGGCTTTGTTTTAAATGAAGATATTATAATAGCGGTGATTTGTTTTAACAAGTACACAGCTTATTACAACTAGTATTGCTATTTTTGACACTAGTATTTGGCAAGTATTGTGCTTTACATGAAATACGAATTATTTGAATTACAAGCCTAAAAAAACTTAGTCTGGAACAAGTCTAGGACATGTCTGAGGATTGAATCAAAAATATTTTAGAAAACAGTATAACGTGTATAGTTTGAAACTAAAAAGGGACCTGCTGACTTTTTTACCCAAATTTTGCCATAATTTTCAATGTAACAAAAACCAACAAATGATCTATTTCTGATCGATATCCAAACTCTTCTGTAATATGCTTTATTAAAAAAATGTTCTACTGTACTCGTTGTCAAAAAATCTTACAAGCATCTGGCTGATTATAAAAAAATGTGAGCTAATTATTTATTTGGGCTAATTATAAGAAATTGACGATTGAAATAGCACCTCTTGACTTTTAAGATTTTAAACTTAGCCACTTAACCATACCATGTTTTTTGTCCCATAATTAAATAAGTTTCTTGATTAGAAGTGTATCTATATATTTCTTTTAAGAGGAATGTAATGATACAAGTTTAATAATGATTTAAAAATGTATATGATTAACATAAAAAATTATATTTGTATGACAAAATACATGAAAGTTGAATGACAATGTTTTATTTGTGATCTTAGAATTATCTGTAGATTTATTAAATATTAAAATGGTTTAAAATTTGAAACATAAGAATGACGTTCTTATTGATACATTTCGAAGAACGTTCGGCAGTAATTCATCAAATTTTTGTATATTTACCACGATATTTGTAACTATTATTAATATTGTTTAAATGATGTACTTATTTGTGATCTATAATATTTTGATTTATATGTATTCTATTTTGATCTATTATATGTGATTTATAATATTTGTGAATTATAAATATTTATTTGTAACATATTTTTTCAATAATATATATAATTAACACGTAATCCGTGCTTGATGTTATTTGTAATTCAGCGTGCACCTCGAATCTAATTATACGTCTAGTAAAGCATTGATGTGAAGCAAAATTAAATGCACCCTTTTTTCTGAAGAAACATAACATAATTTCTGTTAATATACTTTACTAGTCACAATCAACTACGTTTCTTCCGATTCGAACCTCCCTTTGCAGACTTACGATTGTTAGCGTAACACGTGAATGCAAAAACAGCTCGCTTAAATTGTATACGCGAGTTCGCGGAATCTGCTCGTAAGAATATAGCTCGCGGACACGACTATTTTTCTTGTACAGTGAGCAAGCCGAAGTACAAAGAGCGTTTATATTTCCTGTATTGAAAAAGAACGGAGTAACTTCATGTCGACATCGCGTGATCACAGCAGCTTGTTCGTCGGAAGAAACTATAGAAATATATTGCGCATGAAATCCATGCACATGTTGGTCGATTCCTTCAGAGTTCGCTCTTCTATAAAAATATGTGTGCCGCTTATTTTTTGCTACTATCCTTAACCCATTGTATTTGAAAGTTATTGTTTATTTTATTGCATTAATTATTAATCAAGCGTCTCCTACTTTCAATTTGTTCAGTAACTCGTTTGTCACTCTTAGGATGAATGTCACAAATGATTACAGTTTTTTTGATCCACTGACAAACAGCCAGACACACATACATGTTCTCGGAAAAAGTTATACGAATAATATGTGTGCATAGCTCGAAATCTGTAGTCAGTTTTCACGGGCATAAAAAGGTTTGTTTGTTTGTTACCTACAGGCTGTTCATTTTCGGAGCTTTTAGCAAACTCAACGAATTGAAACTTGAGCAAAGTGTTGCTGAGTATCGATAAAACTCACAACATCGCACGTTTGTGTAAATCACGAACACTATCGGATATTCTTTGCGTCGTTCAGAACCGTTTTAGAACTAGTCCTTTTTTTTAAAGATATTTGGTGAAGAAAGTAAAATTACAATTTATTTTGGTTTTATTTAAAATTATAATAAGATATATATTAAATGATTAAAAACATACTTTTGACTTAAAATTTAAAATGAAAAAAAAAAAGAAAAAAAAAAGAAATTATAAAATTGTATAAAATACTGGAATATGTAATATGTATATTAGATTATTAAAGATGGTAAATATTTAATATTTCAATTGTTATTTCTTTTATCGAAATATGCACGATGAAATTAAAACCATTACCGTTTAAACCACACATCTATAAAATGAAAAATAAATGCATTTCATTTTGGAAACATTTAGAACTAAAAGTTTACATAGCTGTTTATAAAAGAGCAAATCTAATTTTTTAATAAGATTCAATTAAATGGAGTTTAAAATGCACAAATGAACCTGTTTAATTGAAGCTTTAAAAAATCAGAGTACAAGAAGAATATTGCAATAATAATCAAATTATTTTTTCAACGCATTAGAACGATGAATCAATTCTTAATTCCATTTATTCTCCTTCAAACTGTGAAATAATAACATCACTTGTTGAAACCGCGGCAATCAAATAAGCGAAACATACTCTGGGTAATAGATGAATACTTTATCATTTACAGAACCGATATTATTCGTTCAAGTAAGCAATGTTTGTATGTTTGACACTTGCAGGCAGACATATGATTTGAAATCACATAAAAGTAAGGCTTCGTCCGGCATGTCTTTCGTGTTTACAAGCCAATATCGTTGTGTTTCTCTTTTCGAAAGCCTAACGGTTACATTTCAAGACGTCTATCGTAAAAGTGACAAAAAGCGGAAACATTTTGTGGGCACATGTTCGATGTCTGTCAACGTTACAAGGCACTTTCGTTCCAAGAGGCGTGGCTGGGATACATTTATAGAACTACTCGATGCTTTAAAAATGCATTATTTATGCAAATAATCACAAACATATATTCACCTAAACAGAACACCTACTTCAGTCAACATTATGAACTTATTCTGCATGATTCACAACATTGTTATTATCTATTTGGACGTATATTATTTCATAAATTCCATCACACATCTTGCTACGGCCATTAAATATTTGAAATTATGTGTGTTTAGCTGAATTGGAATGAAGCGCTTTTGGAACGGATCAGGACATGCATTACTTTAAGTGGAATATTGCGGGTTACTGTACAAATTTAATTGAAAATAATATTTGTGCATTGCAATACTTTTTTATAAAATTATAACTTCAGATGTATTTTTGACTAAAATAATAAATAAATACGCGTAAGGCAATTTTACTAACAAATTCATTTAAGAAAATGTACTCGATGTGTGTTTTAACATTGTACTGAAAAAGGGTAACGGTATTATTTCGAAATATACGTAAATAAGTTCCTGTTCTGTAATCGCAAAAAAAGTGTTGATCTATTTTTATGAAACGAAAGGACGGAAGCAAACTGAATGAGTCCGAAACCGGGAATAACCGAGAAATGGTATTTATAAGCAACAAATGACATGGCTGACAAGGCGAGAAAACCATACGACGTGCTGAATTTATGTTTTGCCGTCAAATGAATAGCTCGCGTACTTCTGTCGTTCATGAGACAGTCTTAAAATACTTGATATACTTGTAAGCAGTTGCTATACATGAACTCTACTGCGTATGAGTTTATTCTCGTTCGTCTGAAGTGCCGTAAAGTACGTGTCATTTACAAGAATCATCGATTCAATGATCTCTTTATGTTCTCTCACTTTTTTCTCTTTTCTCTTTTTTACATGCTATATGAATTGAAAAATTAACGTCGTCGTATTTTATAAACAAATGTCACACTTTTGATTGGAACTATTTCACAATTTTTATTTCAACGAGGTTTAGTAAAATGTAAATACTTATTCTATCGACTGAATAACGTTCTTTTGGGATGACAAACAATCGAATTTCGTGCATACTTTAGATCAATCACGCGTTATTTATCACTGAGAGAAACAACGCAGCTGTTTAATGTGTCGCTTTAATGTAAACATCGATAACTTCACTGGAATGATAGAAAGAGAAATATGGGTAAAGGAAGAAAGAATAGATATGGCGACACACACCAGACGCTGTATCCGAGACAACCTGAGAAGAGCTTGTCTCGTTAAGTGTACAACTGTCATCGTACTGAGAAAATATTAATGTTTGATGATAGCACAGACGTGAATACATATGTATTAACAATTTTGAACGAAATTAACTTTGAGATTAATTTCAAATGATTTTCTGATCTAATACATTTCTTACGCACGATAAACACAGTCTTAACTTGTTCTACGGTAAAACACGAGTATAATAAATGTTTTAAGAATATTTTTAACATTCGTATATTTTTTATGCGGTTCCGCGTATGCAAAGTTCGAAACTAACGAATTAATTTTATTATTAATTTTTTTTCAGCATTAAAAATGTTTGATGTTATTGTGTACAAACCAGTCAACACTGAATTCTAATATGGCACAGAAAAGGTACCATATGCGCGATATGCGTGAAGCACTCTAGAAACGTCGGAAAATTACATGTATTATGCAATTTTTCGTTTTTGTATTCTACAATGGAGCCACAGTGGCGTCATATAATATATATTTTGTATAAAAACGAATTATACGAATGCTATTGAGATGTATCTGTTTCAGTAATAAATTATTATTATCATGTCTTATAATGGTCAAATCGAATTTTATCACGCTTAAAGCAAATTGAATGTTAAGAGCAGTATTCCAAGTTTTATTTATAATATGCAAAAACTCGTATTGATATATTTTTTATAGAAATATAAATTTTACGGTGCCATAATCGCACCATGCGAAAATAACAAATTTCATAATACGCATAGTTTTACAATCGGATCTGCATGTGCTTCACAGCATGTTTTTTATACTGTGCCACAGTGAAATTAATTAAGTTTGATATTTAATCATAATACCAATTTTAACAGTATTAAAATGTTGTCGAATTTTCACATTAACTAATACTATTTCTCAAATTTCATCTTAACTGATAAGCAAAAACTTTTCTTTTAATTATATATTAATCTTATTACGTTTAGTGAGTAAATATTATATTTCGTTTAACCGAATGTACAGTTTGTCATCGTTTTAAAAGAATACAATACATTTCTTTGTTTCTTAATGGGAGTGAGATTCATAGAAAGTACCTGTATAAACGCTTGATGCAATGTGATGCTCGTTCTGGTTCAGTAGAAATTTTTGTTTTTGCATTTATTTTTATGGCACCTGCAATACCAAGTGTCTAAATTGAAAGATTAAATGTTAATTACCGTCTAATGTTTCTTCAGTTTGCTTTTATCGTTTTATATACCAAGCTTGCAACAACGTTGAATTTTTCGTTTAATTTGTTTTATTATTCCCGTAAATATACTTTTCAAAATACTTTGAAGAGGAAGTCGATCAACTGTAATTATGTATAATTATAAATTTAATACGATAATTATGCAACAGAACATTAAATTGCAATTCACGCATCTTCACTGGATTGTGAAATTTCTTTTCGTTCGTGTTGATAATGCTCAAACCCATTAATAAAAGTAAAAATAATTCAAACATATTCCATCATCAATTACCGTCCTAATGCAAACAGTATACATTTTGTCAGTTTAATATTATAGTGCTATTAAAATGTCCAAATAAAAGAGCATCAAAATGCTGAATATCATTAATACATCTTACGATCGATGTATGAATAATGATCATTATCTGGGCACACGTACACCTTGCATAATCATATCGTTCTGCCGGAAGAAGCGCCTTTCATATAAGATAATGGAGCAACGATATACATTACTGAGCTGCGTGCAAATATATACTCGCACGCAGTACTATTATATATATGTGTGCACACGAATAAGTAGTAACATAATACTGGCAGATATGCAATTTTAGATACGCATACGCAGGTTAAGCGCGTAATGTGTCGCCATAATATCAACGGATAATTTACGGAAAGGATGCGCATGTGTACAAATAATCGGACGTGCAATCGAACCACGATTATAGCTGATTGCTATTGAATTTATTAATAATGCGCACTTTTCCAAAAACGATTTCTCACTGATTTCGTATTTAACAGCTTCGTACCGAGGCTGTTAACGAGATAAAAAATAAAAAATGAATTACGAATGCCAGAGTACGATAAAATTTTCAGTTCAATATAGAATATTATATTTTTTACTTTAGCGATGTATTTTGACAAAATTTTACATTTAAAAACGATCATTTAATTTCAGTAATGATTCATTTTAAGCAATTTTTGGTAACTAATACCAATGCTTAATATATGATAATATGTTTCAACGTTGTATTAATTTAGTTAAACTATTAATTATATAAAATGTTAATATTATAATTTAATTTAAAATATCACTGTCATGCACAAAATGACACAAATTGTTCATTTTGTTAATAATACAATTTTTATGAGCACATTGAAACATGATGACAGCTGGATTCTTATAATTGGCAAATTAATTTTTCTATTTATTATTAAACGAAACAATGATTTATTGTACTATACTAATATCACAGCAATAAATTTTTATAGACTATCAAGTAGATGTCCGTTTCATGTTTCCATCGGTATTTCATAGGGTCAGATATTCAAACATTCGATCATAAAAACTTATTGTTTATTCAGAAAAATGCACATTTTTTCTAGGTTGTAATATAAAAGTAATATATAATTTTATTTACTTGTTTTTTAAAGTATTATAAAAAGTTAATGAATACCGTAAAATAAATAATAAATATACTTTCATACATTAAGAATTTTTAAATCAAAACATTAAAACTGAAGTGATGTGACGTGAACTGTATTATTATTTATTAATTTTTATTTATTATTAAATGTTCCGTTTATGTGTTAATTTCTTTATCTTATCATAATTTTATATCGCCGACGTAAATTACAATTTTTTTTTTTTTTGTGAATGACACATTTTCCGAATTCAATTAATTTACACAAAATAATGATAAGTTGATAAAAATAAAAAACTAAAGTTAAAAACGATGTTCTTCATTAAATCAAACATAAAACTAATCTATATATCCATATCACATATTTATTCTTTCTTCAGACATATTAATAGTTTCGTTCATTCGCGGACAAGCCAGTCATAAATATTTCTGTCTGTAGAATCTAATTAAATGTGTAATGCTTTTCGAAATATTCAATTTAAGACTTAAATGAGCATTCTTCAAACAAAGCTGCAGTCAGCTAATGGAGTGATAAAAAGACATTGACTACTTTTGGTCATCTCTTGTGCCTATTTCTGTTAATGTCCTGATCGTTATCTGGTTGGAATTAACAATGTGACAATAGTCGTAGTCATTTTATTTCCATACTGAACAAACACAAATATTTTTACTCAACCTTGTATTTGTCAATCTATTAATATTTATTGCAATAATTTTTTACTACCAAAAATGTTATTTATAAAACACTAAGTGGTATGTACTTATCTTGTATTACTGAAATTATAAGATTAAATAAAATGTTATTCCTAATATCAGACTGAATATTATTTCGTAAATATAAAAATGTCTTTCTTTCAGTAACATTGTACACAAGTGTTTTGAAATAAATTGTAATAGAAATGTATAATATGGTGCATATTATTAATTGTTTAAAATGCACTGTAATGCATGCAAAAGTGAATTGTTCTAAATGAATTTAATCGAATAAGAACTGGATTGGTAAAATGATTAGATTCTATTCAAACTAGTGAAGGACTCCTGTCTGTAATTGTATTTTCATATTTTTCATTTGCACAAAATGTAAGTGAACTACAATTTTGAAAATTAAATTTATAAGAAATGGCATAATAGCAGTATTTATTGTAATTTCAAATCGACAAAACTTTCACGACAATAAAACATGGCAAATAATGTATACGAATGAGCGATGCAATAAAACGATAAATTTCAAAAAGGTATTTAATACGTATTTTTATTTTATAATTAGAAATACTGTAAAGTACAAAAAAATTACATAAATTAAAAAACTACACTTAACATTAAAAACAAAATATTATAATAATATAAAATGAAAATGTTTGGTCTGTTATTTTGATGATGATATGAATGATTTGCTTTACATATAATTAAAACAAAACTAAAATGTATTAATTTATATATACTTATAGTACTTTAATTGTTCAATATATTTTAAATTATGATTTATATTAATATACATATGTAAAACACGATTAGTACTAAAAACACATGAAAGTTTTTGTTTATATTAAGTCTTTGGTTATTTTAACTTGAAACACTATGTAGATGCATCTCGTTTAGTGATATACATCAAATATATAATATGTCAGTTATTTTGCTATTTTATACAAAATAAGATTTAATTACAATCACGACATTTGTTATCAGTCTAAAGATAAAGTTTTTATATACTAATTTTTATTACACTGAGAAAGCTAATACAGAGAAATGATTATTTCAATAGTAGCCCAACTGTATGAAATTTCAAGTTAAACCTTTTCTTTATTAACAGATAAAGTTTTCTGAAAATTGTTTCTTTTTTTTCGATTATCCAAACACTTCGAATCAGGTAAACTCAAGATTGGGTTTAGACATTGTGTTAAGGTCTTCATAATATCAACATTTGGGCTTTAAATAAAGCTACAGTGCGAGATGTGTCATTTCAATCCATATTACTATATTTAAGATTTATGTTTACTGATAGACTAGTGTGTAGTCGTGCAATTTTACAAAGATTCTGTGTTCGGAATATAAATGCAGACGCAAGTATATATTTTGAATATACACAAGTCCATGATTTGGCAAATAGACGCGCAAAATGTTAATTAATTAGAGTAATTTAAAACTTCTTAAAACGTATGATATAAATTTGAACCTAATGTGAATCATAATAGAAACTGAAACGTTTTTCATAATCTATAATTTTCAAAATTTATCATTGTTGTTCAGACCAATGGCACTTGTAATCAGCTTGAAGCTAAATGCATGCAATTTTTATTTAATATAACTTAAATTTGTGTTATCTAATTCTGAAGTCTTTTTTTGTTCATGTGTTTATCGAAATTGCTTTCGTTTTAAATATCACACATCGAGACTCTGTTTAATTCCATCAACCAAAATTTGCATTGTGTTAATAATTATGGTGAATTTGTATTATGTATATTTAATGTTCTTTATTAAAATGGCATTGTGTTTTCAAAAATAAATGTTTCCTACTATTACTCTGTCCTTTCATACTTGTATTTTTAAGTTAATAATTAACAAACAAATATCATTTAATTAACAATGAATTATTACTAAGATAATTTAAATTTATACAAATCAAATGTAAGTTTATTTCGAATACAAAAATAAATAAGCATACACTAATATTCTTTATGCATAAAATGTATACGTATTAGCAAGTCTTTTCCGACTAATAGAAATATCTATAACTATTTGACAAAAAATTGTAACACTACTGTGAATATTTGGTAACATTTGCCCATTGGTTAAAGTGCAGTAAGTTTTTCCATGTTACTATTTATAAATCAATTCTTATTAGTATTTTAAGATACAAATTTGATCAAACATGACACATTAAAATTGTATATCAAAGTCTTCAAACATTTGTATTTTATAAAATACCAAGAAACTTAAATGTTTGTCTCGTGTAATTTCTAATCTGTTTTACATTGATTGATATTTAGTTGTAATTTCCATAACCAAATTATGCGATTTAAATGAAAATGAAATGTAATAATTTAAATATTTTAAATCTTAATTTAAAAAATGTACCTCACAGAAACATTCATATATATTATTTAAGATAAGTGTATCTTCGAGCAAAATTAATTTCTTAATCAACACAAGAAAATAAGTTATACATACATAAATAATTCACAAGCCAAGTCACATCTTCACAGTTTTCATAAAGTCAATACCTAGCTTATTATCGAAACATTATCGTGTGTACGTGCGACTGTTAAATTTCCATTTTATTTACGCATAATGACACGACGAAGAAAGCGAACTGAGGGAACCAAACAAATAAATAAGCTAGCGCGCATACTGCTCGTCGTGTCACGTCGTACTTTATGTCTAAATTCGCGTATATTTTATGAACGATCCGTGAATTCATTTGCTTATCGCAACAACAACGCGGCTTGTGTGTTACCGGATGTCGCGTATCCAAAAAAGTGTTTAACATAAATCTGATAGCGAGGATGATCCCGACACCATAGAAATAATTTCTTATAATCCGCGACCGGTTCGTTTCGTTAAACATTCCGAGCTCTTAAAGCTTGGCCCATAATATATTGAGTCAGCGAAGGTGCCGTTGACGCGCACTTCAGGTTTGTTTGGCAAAGCTTAATAGATACAGTCCGGCCGTGCTTTATGGTGAACTGAATTGCTTGGATCGTATCCAAGTCGCTTGAGTACGACTGTCGGTGATAGCGAGCTCTTAATTATTGTACTCCTTTAGATTTTTCACGAGTCACGAGACACGGGACGTCATTAATTCGCGTAATCTCAACCTGACAATGAAGGATGACTCCTGAGCCTTAATTGAAAAACGGCGAATTTAATCTGTTGGCGTCACATGCGTGTTATATGCACGTATACAAGTAGTTTTAATTGTATTAATTTTGCAGATTTCACATTTCCACAGGTTGACACAGCAAGGATAAGATATGAAATTCCAATTCAGTAAGCAGCACGGCGGTCCGTTTTTTTCAAAATGAACTGTTATGATCAAAGATTTACGGAATGTTGTAGATTTCGGTGTTGTATTACGGTTGATCTTTCTGCATGTTTTAGCCCTTAATTTCATTTGGTTTTATTTATAAAGAATTTTAGCTGATTTAGATGACCTTTTAGAATCTGTTGTAATGCAAGTAGTTAGAATTCCTATGGAAAATATTCCAGATTTATTTGCAACATTTTTTTCATACAGGGCTTATTTTTCGAGATATTTTAACTTGTCAATTTAAAATAAACATGTATTGTATTAATGTTTTAATTTTTACACTAGTATTCCTCTTTTACTGTATATGTATTAAGTTTTTTAATGTGTTTTTTCTCCATTTAATAACAAGCTTTTAACGCGGATTTAAAATTAAGGAGTTCTTTATCGCGAGTAATTAATTTCTTAATTAATAATTGAATTAAACAGATATATAATTTTAATTTTATTAAATATATAATTTTTTAATTTTTATATAATATTATTTAACGTTAAAATATAAAATGTTTATATTATATAATTTTAAATAATAATTTAATTATTAAATATAAAAATAAAAAAAAGAAAAAAAATATAAAGAAATAATCAAAAAAGATTAAAAAACACAAAAGTATTCAAATTAGTACAGCGGAATAGCATTATATTTATATCATAAACCAATAGGTGAATGCACGAGAAAATATGTTAAAAATTAACGTCATGGGATATCTTATATTCAAATATTTAAACTTGAAATATAATTAAAGAATTATTTTCTCTTTTATATTATTACATTTATCATTAAAACATAAACACATCATGACTGTTGATATACAATAAATAATCTTTTTGCCAGACATAATCGAACCATGGGATCATAACAAATGACAAGGAGCGCTGATCCGATAAAACGCAATGATGAATATTCGTGAACGTAGACGTTCAAATGAATGGAACAAGGTGACTCTTGATAACCCTCTTACGGAGAAATAGAGACATCGAGACAGTCGATAGGACCTAGTGGAATCGGGTAAAGTTTGTCGTCGGCATTAAGTCACTCGTGGTGTTATTTATTGCGGAGGTTGGTACGACCTGCAACCCTTACCGCACAGTTTGTCGCACGGAGTCGTAGGGGGAGTGTCGTTGACAAGCCTGACTTTAATGAAAATTCGTCCTTGAAGTTTCTGCGTTTGTCGTACAAGTCAGATTTTCGGCGTGCGAAATAATGGCCCCGTTCGAAATCGTTATTGATTGCACAGCAAAAAAGAACCGTCCTACCACAAAAGACACTAAAGCAGATCAGTGGCTATTTTCAGTTCGAGTAATTTACAAATCAGAGATAAATTTTATGGAGCTCAAAGAGAAAAAATGGCTGAAGGATGACGACTGGTCGTGCAATATCATAATATAAATATTTTCGTAAGAAATTAACGAGTTGTGTTGTTTAAGCTATCGGCATATGAATGAAGGCAATTGACCTGATATGATCTTCCGGTTTAATTAATTTAAAACTACATTCACGAAACGCAACATTCGTGCGATAACGCGACTTTTATAAACGGACTGTTGCAATAAGTTTTCAATATTTAATGTCCAAGTTCTCAATGGTCGCTTTGTCTCAAGTGTCTTGCTAACGTCGAAAGAACTGATTTATATGCCTTATTAGTTTATCGTAAGTGCTCGCACATTCAGTGATATATTCGATGAATCGATAACATTGAAACAAAAAATTAATTTTGATCTTTTCTGAATACG
>JABFOX010000570.1:0-16030 GCA_022817665.1 Axea sp. ZL-2020
TAATGGTTTATCAAATTATAAATAACCATAATTTAATTATATTTTTAAATGACAAAAAATTATAACACAATTTTAATGTTATAGTAAAATAATGTAGATTCATAACTGCAAGAACGCCTAACAATAACGAATCCATCAATAATGTTGAAACATCTTCAGGTTGCAATTCATATTTGAAGAGAAGTTGCTCAATTAAGGAAAATTCTGTATCAAATTTCTTCTCAGCAACAATAGTGCGTAATTTATTTTCAGCTTCACGTATATGCTTGCTTATAAATCTAAAATTGATTGCTTAATTTAACATGTATGCTTATAATTAGTATAAATATTATGAAATGGAACCTCGAATATTAAAATAACGGAAAAAAGTGAATTCTTAATTAATGATATAAAAATTGCTATTTACAAACAACAATTTCTTATTAATTAAAATTTCACTAAATTTGTTTAAATACTGCATTAGTCATCATTTATTACGAAACATTTAAAAAAGTGTGTTTCAAAAACTAGTTTATTGTTATATGTTATTACTGCAGTATATGTTCTTAATAAAAGTAATTTTTAGTAATTCAGAAATAATTCACCATACCCGTCGATAACATCGCAAGCGCTAAATAATTTCTTAGAAAACGGAGTGGTAAAAAATCTCCAGACTTGGAAGCCAGATTCACAATAACTCATGTATTTATGTGCTTGCATCAAAGCTTCTGTGAGTTTTAATTGTTCGGAGGAAATATTATAACTTGATGGTTCAAGAAACCCTAATTTCTTGTTTAACATCAGAATTAGAAAACATTCCATACCCCAGCGAGTTAATTCATCATAAAAATTGACTGGAACCTACATTTAATAACTATATATAAATAAAAGTTTTCTTTTCATTAGAATATTATTTAAAAATGATAGTATTAGAAAAAACGTTTTTATTACAAGTTTAAATGTAATTGTAAATTTATAAAAAGCATAAAAATTTACAATGGAGTTTTACCTCATCTTGTCTGTTTCTAATACTACAAATTCTTTGCACTAACTCATCACAAGCAATTTCAATTTTTCCAGTAAATTTATAAATTTCTTCACTTAAAGGTTTATCAATTTTTTTTCTTAATTCTAACCATTCTGGACCTTGCCTTAAAAAAATTTTAATTAATAAATGTTAACTATTCATTTTTGGTTTATTAAAATAAAACACACACACACACACACACACACACACACACAATTTTTACATGGAAAATAATCCAGGGAGCTTATATTTTCTTAAATTTATTCTATAAAACTGTAAAGTGTCAAATCCACTTCGTACAGGGTATTCATTTTCTTGTTTTAGGACTTCTGCGATATGTTCAGGTCTAAAGATAAAAAGTGTGTATTAAACAACAATGGAATGCCATCGTGAAAATGAATTTAATGAAATCTAATGACCTGTGAATCATTATAACATCGTTCATTAATGCTCCATGTATTCGAACAACTGGACCATATTCATTGAAAAGAAATTTCATAGGCAATAAAAATTTCATGTTTCGCCCCCAAGTTAACTGACCTATAAATAATTTTGATTTTCTTATAATATCCAATACAAATCATAATCGGAGCTCAAGTTTTCGTTTAAAATAAATAATATAAAAAAACTATAAATAAATTAAAACATGTAACATTTTACAAATTTAAAGCATAAATTACGTTTCATTCTAAATTGAAATGTATAGTGGTGGGATTGAAATGTTTAAAAACACATATTATTATAATAATTTACAAAATGTAATTTGTAATGATCTTTTTATTATCTTTTGAAGCTCCGAATAATCATACCCTGTGTAAAACTGTTGATAAGCAGACTGCGAAACAGTTGCGTACCCAAAAGTGGGATATATTTCCAATATTTCTCCCAAACTCGAAGAATAGCTGGACTAGGGACTTCTTCAAATGTGAGGGGCGTTTTCTCCAGTCTGTTTTCTGCATCTGTTTTGAAGAGATCTTTAGAAATTTCAATACTTTCGTTGAAGAGCGTTGGTCTCTGTTGTATCAAAGAAATTGGGCTAATTTGTTTAATGAGCTTGTTTATGGTCGCATCCTGGCTTTCAGGCACTAAAAATATAAAATATTTTATTAAACATGGAAATCGTAACATTATATCGTAATTTATCGAAAATGTCACAAAAATATATAAATATCATCAAATATGTACCGACTCCAAGTTCAGGATTCATTTTTAAATCTTTTTTCTGCTCAGCAGGCATTGATGCATTGCCATAATATTTAACACATTGAAAAGTCATAAGTTTTGTTGTAGATGAAGCATTTAGTGAAAGTCGATGGTACATTAATATTCTGTTCATCTTGTCTAAATTGATAAAGGTGAAATTTATTTAATAATTATTATTAGAAGTAATAACCTTTGTTTAGGCCGAATGTTACCGGCTGTCTAAATGCGTTGCACAAATTCAATGTTGACATTTATGCACAAAACCTTTTTTAAAATCAACTACAATTGCCAAGGCAACAAGAAAGAATTATAACAGTTAAACATTTGAAAATAATTTCATAACTTCATATTTTCATATTTAAATAAATATTAAAGATTGAATTACAAAGCAAATAATTTTGTTTAGTAAAGTTTTGTAAAGTATGAAAAGTTTCATTATTTGGTACATTGTATGTTGCTTTTGTTATTAATTAAAGTAAGTTCAGATATTAGAATTCAAATTAATTTGGTGATTTTAAAATATTAAACCAACTTAATTAATTAACAAATCTTTATTGCACAATAAAAATAATTTACATTCAAACAGGAAAATGTAATTATTTCATATGTTAGTTTCATACATTTTGTATATGTTTTGGGTTACTAATGATGTCGTCGGCAGACGTGGATTCTGGAACATTGACAGTCGCGGTTTCTTTTGTATGTCTCCATTTCATTCTTCGATTTTGAAACCAAACTTTTACCTTAAAAAGTTTTCTTTGTTAATAACTACAAAAGCAATAAAGTCTGATATAATTCTAAAAATAAATTGATTTTCTTTTCTTTATTTAGATTGTTTTGATGATGAGTCAACAATTTTATGTACAAAATAAAATATTAAAGACATATATATTTATAACTATGCATAGTATGTTCACCATATACGCGTTATACATGTTTTACATTTGTGTAAATAATTGACACGTAACATAAGTGCATAACTTTGACATATACAGGATTTATGCAAAATCTGTTCATAGTTGTGTGTCATGAGAAGTACATTGCGGATTAAAGGATGCAAAAATATTTGTTTATTGTTTTTAAACAAGCTCTACATTGATGTGGAGCAAGGGGCATGTTTGAAATCTTAAATGAAAACTTTCATTTTTTAATGCAGGATTGGATTTCACGTCACAAAACATGTAGGATTTGTTTTGAGTTACGTTTTAATCAAAAGTTGTAATAGGTTAAAGTTATCATTGACTGCCATTAAACCAAGAGAGAAAGCTAAGAAATCTCAAGATAGATTCTTTATTGATCTAATGGTATATAAATGGTAATCATAAGTCGTTATAATCACTTTTTATTTCTTGAATTTTTAACGCTTTTATTGTTTGATCCGATGTGAATTTCTTGAGATATTACCATGTTCATACATTTTATATACCCTGTATGTGACTATCAAAAAAAATTAATATGTGTACACAATATTATATAAATATTTATCATATTATATTAATATTATCATTTATGAGGTATTCTTTAACAAACTGTAAATCGAACGAAAAATATATTGATGTGTTGTTAGTTCATTTCACAAAATATTTAACTGATTATTGTGATTAAACGTAATATCATATTAGAAAAATAAATGAAATCTTGTATAAGCATGGTATTAATTTGTTAGATTATTACTAAAGTTTTGACATTTCTTTAATGTTCTGATATAATAAAAAAGATATTATATATATTTTAGAAATTGTTGAACATGCGATCATTAAATGTACGCGATGTTGTAAATAGTTTCTTTTTACTTTTTTACCTGCGCATCCGTTAAACCTAAAGTTGCTGCTAACTGACGTCTGTCTGGTTTAGTGATATATTTTTGAATTGAAAATCGCCTTTCTAACCCTTTGCGTTGTAAAGAGCTAAAGACAGCTCTAGTCCAAGAACGCTTTCGACGCGACCCATTTTCAGTAACTGTATTTATTTCACGCGATTCAGTTGCAACTGCAAATTAGAAAAATTAATGTCAGAAGCTTATACATTGTGCAATTATTATATAATTAATGTTACAATTAATACACTGTAAAATATGCAATAATTTTATAACATTTTTTTACAATTGCAAGCAATTGGTTGTAAAAATTTTTACAATTACGGATTATTATCTAAATTAATTCACCGAAACATTTTTTTCTAAAATCATGTAAATTTGGTATGAATGAATATTCAATTAGAATATTACGAAATATTTTAATCAGTCAATTAATTGTATTATAGCAGAAAAGCATTTCAGCTATGTAAAATCTTAGTGTTAAACTAAAACTTAACAGACTGAATGTTAAAATATAAAGGAGACAAATTGTTGAAACGCTCTCAAAAGCAGTAGCATTTAACAACGGGCATTTAACAAACCGTGGAAAATGCGCGTCGCAACTGCTGTTTACAAGAAGCATAAACTAGCAGTGCCACTCAAGAAAA
The DNA here is from genome assembly GCA_022817665.1 of Axea sp. ZL-2020. Lineage (NCBI taxonomy): Eukaryota > Metazoa > Arthropoda > Insecta > Hymenoptera > Scelionidae > Axea > Axea sp. ZL-2020. The sequence continues at coordinate 4,673 of JABFOX010000570.1, forward strand.
GATGTCGTTTAAACACAGACAGGAAACACGAGAATACATTCGTACGTAAATATTTTGCCCTACATGCCCACACCGACATATCGCTTGGAAACACAGTGGCACATATGGCAACATTTGTTAGTGACGCAATTCTCTTTTCAGCATTTAAACAAGTACTTTTTTGATGTTTATTCACGATTACACTGAATTTATATTTCATTTGCAATTTGTACCATATAGCGTTACAAATGAAATTATCAACTTCAAAATCGGTTTCATTAATTATCAATCAGTTTGTAATTGTAGTTTATTTTTATTTAAACAATTATTTTCAACTGCTTGTTAAAAATTATTCACGCAACAACTGTCATTAACGATAACTATACATTGAAATTTAGATTTTATTGTTGTTATTGTTATTGTTGCTATTATTTTATTTTACTTTTAGAAATATAATTAATATATTTTATTATAATTTTGTTCATTTATGCTAAAGATACAGTAAAACAACGTATATCGCTTTGTAGATTCTGTAATATAAATATAGGACGTTGTTAACAGGTTTATTGCTGAGACATTAATTATTTCTTTCATTGAATTTAGTTATGTTCATAAGTGGAATTCAGATATTTAATTGATGTTCAACAGATGTCTGTTAATAAATAAAACAGTAAGAAGTATTTTACTTCTGTTTTATATAAGTAAGCGAGTTCTTTCTTTCCTTTTTTTTCGTGATGATAGCAAGATATCTAATTTCCAACTTATTATTAATTTTTTAAATTTATGTAATTATGAGTTTAAATTTAAAATTTTCACATTTATCATATAACAATATTAGATTTTAAAGATACAATACCGTTTAGAAATATTATTTAATACAATAAAAATTGTAATTTTAATTTTACATTTACTGTAACTTAGTATAATATATAATATGTCGCCATTACATTTAATAATTAAGCTTAATATTTCGTACTTTTTTTGTATTATTATATTTCTATGAAAGTTCGAATACGTTATATTAATGAAACAGTTTTTTGGTGCATAATTATCTTGCGCTTAAAATTGAAACATTAGTAAAAGTCATTTCGAATTGTATGTTTATTATAATTACGAATATATTATACTTACATCTTGCTACTGGTTTAATTGGAGTAGACTTGTAAAAATTATTTAAATTTTCAAACAAATTATAATAAGATGGCGCAATGATTCTATCGCCAAAATTGTGCGTAAGTATTACATTATTGAAGAGGATTTCACATTTTGAGCAAGGTCCAGCACAATTACAAATTGACGAGCTACACAGCGGAATTTGTTGAAGAGATTTTGGTAGTTCTAAAAATGATGATTTATGTCATTCATTTTTTATTTACATCGTATGAAAATAAATGTAAAAAAAAACGTGTAATGTTTTAGAATAGGATGAATAAAATTATTCATTTGTTAAATTATCTATAATTTAAGATGAATGCAAATTCATCTTTTATTATATTATAAAATCATTAAAAATAAATTAAATATTATATTAAAGTATACTATATTGTATATAATATTACATATTGCATAACAATAAATATTAATTTCATTTGCTATAGTTATACAAATGAGCAGTAGAAACTTTAACACAATTAATGTTTAATTTACCATTTTTGTGTTCCTCGGATAAAATTCGCTCTATGCCAAACTTTAATTGTTTCGAAACATCTTTTTCAAATATCACCTCTGAATTATTGTTATTCATTTTCTCACTTGGTCCAAATTATGCTAACACTTTTTTCAGCACAAAAATGATTATACAATAGAAAGAAATACTGTTGTTTTTTGTTGTTTCTTAATTGGAATTTAGTTTGTAGAACTGAAATGATGCTTTCGAATGTAGAATACTGTGCTTAATAACTCTTGGACATAAACCTAACAGATTGCCAGTTTTCAGAGATAAAACTTAAATGACTCGAGAGATCTTCGAAGATACCCTCAAAGATTTGCTACTCGGGAAGAAAACATTCATTCTATAAGCAAACTTAACTTTTGATTCGTTCATGGATACGCAGAGGGTATATCTTTGGCACGATTGGTTCACGAAAACTTGAAAAAATAAACACTCAAAATACAATGTTACACAGAACTTTTTCATTTGACCATCATTCATTAACGATATATCTATCATTTTTAGTGATCAATCGGCTTACGTTTAGAAATGTGTATTTAAATTACTTAACACTTATCATCAAACAAATAAATAAATAAAATGATAAAAATATGAAAAAGATATAAATAAGCTACAAAATTCTATGAATGTTAAAAATGAAATATTTTCCTATTACAAATACATGCATTTTGACACATTAATGCAATATTTGACATTTTTCAATTGAAAATTGCCTGCTAAATTTGTTAATTTTTTCAAGATATGCGTAATAAAACGTCTCTGTTATTTTTCATGATTAATTATTAGCACGGCTAATTAAACTACCCAAAGCCATATGGTTAACTTTGTATATTTGAGTATCTTGTAAACAATCGCTAAGATGTTTATTTGATCTTTCGTGTTTGAAGCAGTTTCCACCCACACTTTAAGAATACATATTCTTCTATATGTGTACACGTTACATTCTATTTGATTTTATTGGGTTTTAGGATTCGAGCAAATAACTTGGAGCAACTTACAAAACTTTAACTTACATATTCTGATTGATAAAATTACAATTGACTGTACGGTACATTTTATTATAAAAGTATAAAATCATTATTCAAATAAAAATATATTAATTTAATTTAGCATAATCTTGAGATAATATGATTAGTCCTCTATAAAGTTTTTCCGTGTCACAACACAATTCGTAATTGTGAATGTAGGTCTTCCTTTTCGGTCTTTTGTATTTCTAAAAATGATCGTTGGTTTTTTATTGTATTAAATTGCTCAATAATCAAATAATCAATCAATTAAGTCAGTTTTTATGTAAAATGAAATACATAGCACTCAATAAGTTACAAATTATCTTTTATAACTTGAATATAAGATTCAATTGATATTTAATTTCAAACAATTATCATAACTAATTAAAAATTGTGTTATTTAATTTAAATCGACACAATTGATTGATAGTTAATATGTGTATTGCGTTGTTATATTGATGAAGATGATTATTACCGATAAAAAAATAATATTTGATGATGTAGAGTTAGAATTCATAGGGTTATTTTGATTAAAGGCAGTGACGATTAACGTAATTAAATATCCACCAAATGCAAGGAAAGAAAGCGCAGAGATAGTTAAATAAAATATCTTAGATATTTTTGTGCTCTTTGACTTGTCAACCCACTCTTCGTATCTTTTTATTGGATAACTTTTTTTCGGATAATCAGAATCAGTATCTTCAAAAAACATTCTACTTTCAATATTTCCAGAATCATGCGATTTGTTAGTTAATTCTGAAAAATATCAACGTTTCTAGTCAAACAAATATAATATAGATAATTTATAAACAAATTAATATAAAAATACTAATGCTATATGTAAATATTAGAATGCTATTAACGATGTATTGTACAGGTTAAATAAAAAGAGAGAAAAAAAAACAAGAACAATGTAAATGAGAAATTATTTGTTAATAAAAATGTTGATTTAACTTACCAATTTTTGATACGAAGGAGGATTTTATTTCAAGTAGCTTTTGTATAGGTAATTCACTTAATGTACGAATTCCATCAAGATAAATAAAATCATAATCATTTTCATCATACTGGTATGATAAACCACATAAAAATAAAATAATAAAATAAACATTTCGGATCATTTTGCTAAGTACAGATGAGTTTTTAACAACATATAAATTTGTATGAAATTGTTCAGAACATTCTGAAATCCATCGAGCACCAAGTATATTGCGGTACTGAGAGATGAACAAAAGGTGATCTATCTTTTCACTTGGTTAACGAAGCATAAAAAGATGAAGACATTTGCGGTGGAGGAAACTTGTTAATTTTTATTTAATTTCAGAAGATGTCTAGTTCTATTAATGACTTTTGACAGTAAGGATGAAGAAAGTTTGCCGTGTTTGCTTCTTTTTATTTCTTTTTAGTTTGCCTGTAGTGGTTTATTCGTTTCAAGAAAGCAGAAGTAAGTGCAGAATAAATAACAATTATGACTATCGTTAAATATCATTTTAATATTAATTTTGCTCATAACATTTTTTTATCAGCTTCATCATATTATTTAAACTAATAGATATATTTTAGAAATTAAACATGTATTTATCAAACTAAATTAATTTAAAAGTTCAGATAATCCAGATTAAAATAAATGTTTTCGAAAAATTACTCAAATTTATTGAATTTATCTTAAATGTGGTGTATTAAATTTTTATTATTAATGCTATGAAATATTTATATAATTTATTGTGGTTGTTGTAATTAATATTTTATGTTGTAATATATTTTAGGTGTCCTAGATACTATAGTGTCCACGGTAAATAGAGCTAAACCGTATTTGGATATAGCGAAAGACGTGGCGAATTTAGTATCTCATAGTTTAAACCAAAAGAATAAACAAAAACAAGAGGAAATGAACATGTATAAAACAAATAATGATCACAGGTTTTTGAAACATAGTTTTATCGATGGTTTCTTTCGCTTGTTAAAATTGGATTCTTCAAAAATCATCGCCATTGCTATTAACAGTGTACTTTTTTTAGCTCAATTGGTAAAAATTTATATTTCCTTGTATTATATTGAAAAGCATACGCAGATAACAATTTTCATCGTTTATTCAATTATCCTCGTTTATAAAATAACTGATACAGTATACACTATAATTATTTAAGTCAAAATAATGATATTTAACTTCAATATTCATAGCTTAAAGTTGTTTTTTGATTATGCCTATGTATAAAAATCTATGATCTAGTATGATCTAGAAATCGAATTATTATAAACATAAAAATTCATGTAATTGCTGCAACCAGAGACTGAATTATTGCTAAGTTATTTATAAATTAAAATTACGTCATTTTTTTTGCTGTTTAAATAGCTGTTGAACGATAATTGTTATCAGTGTATAATAACTGAATTTCAAATTAATTTACTTGGTAGATCAGTAAACTTTTTGATATGAAAACAAATGGAATAAATTTTTCCGAAGAAGATGAATCTAAAGACGATTCACCTGTTTGGGATCCATTGAAGTACATTTTAGAAAATAAAAATGAGAGAGTAAGTCCGTAGAATTCACATTTTTTTCTACATGTAAATGTATTTAATAATGTATTGAAAATATGCAATTTATTTTGAAGATTGAACGATTGATTCAACAAGCCCAGGATCCAGATTTACCAAATCAGTTGATTAGTCGCACAGAAGGCTCCGATTCCTCCTGTACTCGATTATTATTGTGTAAGACATCGCCTATAATTTTAGCGGCACAAAGATCATTGAAAGATAAAACAGTTTTTAAAAATCGCAAAATGACTTTATGGTTTCCAAGTTGGAAAGAGTTTGAAAATAACTCGGATACCTGTGAGAATCAACATATAGATTGCATTTTATTTCCTGATTAATTAAAATTCTTTTAATTTTGTGACAATAACCATTGTATTTATTTTCAAATATAAATCAACATATATTGTACTTTTATGTATGTTATTTAAATAATGTAAAATTCTAAAATACTATAGAGAAAAACAAATGAAAGAAAAATACAGTATTTGCGGAAAAAACATTTTCCCATAAAAACGTCACGTGGTGAAAAACATCGTTTATAACATGTAAGAAATGTTCATTCATTATGAAAAATTCCTTTAAAATCGTATGCGTGCTCTACATTAAAAAATTAGTGGTTTTTATTGAATATTCATAACATTACAAATATATCAAAATAAAAAGAAATAAATTTACGATAACGAATAAATTTCTTTACAAATTAAAGTGTGTTTATTTCTAAATAATTTTTTTCCATTGAAAATGTTTTACTGTATTTTTCAATTAGCATATTCATTTATAACTTTTTTTCACAAATGAAATTTGAAATATTTTTAAATAAACATAATAATAATTTTAATAATGTAACATCAATAAATAATAAAATACAATTATTATTTAATTAACAATTATTTTTAAATATTTGTAATATTAAATATTAATTGTTTTGAAATATTTTTAACGGCGAAAAGTGATTATATTTGTAATATTATGAGTTATATTATAAATTTAAAATAAAATAAAATGTATGTAGTTCATAGGGACTTTTTTTGAAACATCGATGGAAATTAATTAACGAATTAACAAATATTGTGATTATTTAATTTTCAAATGTATTTTTTTTACTGAGAATTATACAAAACAGCCGTGCTATTTCAAATGACTGATTGCTTATTACAGATAAAGTCATCAGTAATGGTTAGGATATATAAAAATAACATTACAATTACATATCTTTTGTTTTATTCAATAATGGAAATACTGAAAATGACTAAAATCGGAAATCAATAATCATTCCTTATAGACGATCGTGCTCACTGTATCATTATAATTACAATATATCATAATCGGACTTCGAACTGTACAACAAAATATTACAACTCTACTTTAAAACATGATTATAAATAGATCTGGAATATAAGTATTCATAATTCTCAATAGTAACAGGTTATATGACTCTGTATAATAAAAATAATTACATTAGTTATAAGGACGGTCCTACCGACGCGCGTCACACCTCCGAGCCCGTGTTGATTGTACTTCGTATACAGGGTAGTGTACAAAAATGATCGCTTCAATAAAGTCGTATAAAAGATCAAAATATACGTGATAAAAAGGGAACGCAATCGACATATTTCGGAGAGCTCCACGGGCGCGATGTCGGGCGCTTCGCTTCTTATATAACTTTATATCTAGCTACATGTCTTACTCTTTTGTTTCGATACATGCCTCATTGCCTCCACGTAATACTTTTCGCGTAATACTGGATTCGACTTGTGCAGATTCGTCAAAATTACACCCGCCCTTATCCGCATCACAGATACCCTGATCCTAAATAAAGTGGATGTAAAACTTGTTTACTTTTAAGAGAAGCAGCTTCATTGACGTGGTTTATCGATTATCAAATCAATGTCAAATTGCTATACAAAAACAGGAATTTGCAATCAGAGATTCCCAAACAATTTACTAAACTAGATCAAAACAATCACACAATGTCGTTTTGGCATCTGGATATTTCGTATATGTACAGTGCCGTAATTGTTATACATTTGACTGCAGTATAATATATTAATTTATTTCTATATAATATAGAGATTTTTATGTCTGAGCAATCCATTTTAATAAGTACATTCGGATGTAGATAAAATTCATAAAATATAAGTATTATTTATCATCACCAGCGTTTTCTTTCTCTATCAATCAGTGATCGACAACATTGATCAAATACATGTTAATTTGCAATTGTACAATTTGCAACTGCACAAATATTTTACTCTTTATTTTTCAAATCTAATTTTGACATTCCAAAATTGAGGTTAACTGCAAAGCACACCTCGTTTATCACAATTCTAAAACGATCAAAAACAATTTAATTGATTGTAAATAGAAGATTCCTATGTATTACAATATAAATTAGATGCAAGACTTATTAAACGTAACGTATAAACAGTCAACAGAATCGAAAATCGACCTATTTTAACAATTGATACTTGAAACTTACAGGTTCCTATATACAATAATCAATGTCCAACTTTAATCGCAATAGCAACATCCATTTGTTTTCAGTCTCGATTAAGCTTAGTGGACTTGTCGAATGTTTTTCTTTGTCCCGTCTTTTTATTCTTAATTTTGACAATTTGCACCCATGACTAGAAAAATCGCTTGACTTTATGTCAACATTCCATCCAAAATCCTCTGTACGCAAGCATAAATAAAACGATTCACGTTAGAAAATACTAAGTGATGACACTTAGAAGTACAACATTGAGGATCATAAAAAAGACGTAACAACAATAACATTTACGCTGAAAAAAGTTCACATAAATCTAAAGTGGATATTTATGACAAATCTTATCGTAAATTTAAACGAAACAATCCTAGAATAGTGAATTTAGAAATATCTTTAATAATTTAATAACGAAACATGTTAATATAAAAATAACCCTTCTTACTAATAATTATTAAAGATATGTATACATCCGTCATTCTGGAGTTACTTTATTAATTTTGCAGTCAAATTTTCCGTAGCATTTTTGTCTGTATACATTAAATGTACTTATGTACTTTTTTCAGTGTATAAATAACATCACTACTAAAGCAGAGGCGAGTTGACTTGAGTGCAATAATGATGGCGACGACATCAAAAATGTGACTGTATGTGATCTATTATTTTATTATTAAAAGAGAAATGTTGGATGTGATGTGCGATTGATTGAAATTAAGATATCAATGGTAGCATTGCTTGGTGAACAGTTCGATTATTCTTTGGATACACTTTCGCAGGCGAACTCAGGAGTTCGACCTAGTTCAAAGAGTAGCTTGACCGGGACTAATCAGGTCGGAACTTTCGATACGTGCCTGCCGAATCCAATCCCGAAGGTTTCTCGTGCGTTCTATAAGGTTAGAAGCCGATCTGTCAACATTCCCGACACTAGTTGTATAACCACTGTTGGGTCCATACTGGGAGATAATGTTTTGCGTAGTGGTCGCCGGAGTATTTATCGCACTCAACTGCGATAGGATATTAGACTGGATATTCGGTGTGCCGAATACAGCTGTAATTATAAGAAATATGATAAATTATTATTTAATTCTAACGTACAAAATAATAATTTTTAATATTCTTTAAAATAATCATAATTTTTATTTTTAGAACAAATGTATAAATAGATTAAAAATTCTTATTCCACGTTGAAAGTGAAAGTCCAAAAATATATTAACAAACAATGTAAAATATTTTTTTAAAAAATATGACAATATCTGAAGAATATTATATTTTTTATAAAATTGTCGTTCTAACAATTAGAATGACATAATATAAGTCTGAATCAGAAAGTAAGGTATAATAATTTTTTTTCTGCGTTGGTATTGCGGCAGGATGTTACAATTTCAAAAAGATATAGTTTGAAGTTTTCAGTATAGATATTATTTTATTTTCATCAGCACTTCTAATGAGAGGACCGTAAACAATTTAAGAGATATGGCACACATGTTACTGTCGTCCACTTGTGAAGAGAAACGAGATGTAGAGACATTTTTGTGGACTATAGGGCATAACCAAAGTGAAATTCACAAGGATGTGCGTGACGTGCATGGGGGAATCAGTATGAATCGTAGCAATGTCTCCGGGTGATGTGCAGTCTTCAAAGACGATCGTGATCACTTTTGTGATTTGTTAGAAGTAAAAACAGTAGTCTGCAGATGGTTATACTTTAACTAAATGAACTTCTATGAACAGGATATTATGAAACGGGTGTCGCAAAGGGAGGAATGTGTTGGGAAAGTTCATGATTATGTAACAATATAGACAAAAGATATAAGTTAATTTGTGTATTTATTTGAAATTAAATATGTTAATTAAATTGTTTTTAAAAAAATTATTGTGCGTTATTTTCCGATCCCTCTTCGTATAATATATTTTATTAAATATTAAGTTTTTATATCATAATATATAAAATATTCAAATTTCAATATTTTTGATAATTTCAACAAATATTCAATTATTTGTTGGAAATATTAACACTTTGCATGCGGGCACGGTTTTCCAAATATTTGAACGTGTAGCGGGCAAATCCAAGTTTTTCGCGTGCTAGTCAATTTGATAATTTATGAATGTTATTGATACGAAGGAACTTAATTTTGTAAATAAAATATTGACTAATTAATTTCATATAAGTTTATTGTGTAACGGAAGTTACAGTCTTCCGCTTTCAACGTTCGTTCTTTTTCGGACTATGATCACAGTCTTCCGCACGCAAAGTGTTAAGATATGATTTATTTATAAATTTTATATTCATCATAACATTCTTGAAAAAAGAATTATTTAACTTTAAGACAGGAATGCTTCATAAATGGTTTTTCGAATTATCATCAAATATAAATAAACAGTAATACGTAAAAACATATTTTACATAGAATAAATTTCTGAATTTAGTACATAGAGCTATAGATATTTGATCAAGTTGTAATAATTTATATTTTAAAAAATACTGAGTTTTTCTGGGAAACGAAGAAACAACATTTTCTTGAAACTTAATCATTTTATGAAAAAACTATATTATATTTATGGATTACAGCAACTTTGCTAATTTTATTAGTAGTGCGAAAAAGTTTAAATGTATTTTATGATGCATGAACAATAATTTCACGTAACATTCTACAGCAAGATTACAGTTTTAAGATAAAAATAATGTCACGTGTAAAGATTTTAATATTTTAGAGAAATAAGTATTTTCTGTTTTATCGAAACTTAAAAATTTATTAGACGATTATGATAACCATGCTACTGGTTTTGTTAATTGATATAAAAATGCTTAAATATATTAATATTATCATTATTATTATCATTGTCATTGTTTTTGTTCTTTTCACTGCCATTTTTATCATTATAAATAAATGAAAAATAAAAACATGCATCGAAAATAAAATTTGGTAGAAATTCTAATAATTTATTAAAGAAATAGAAATTTATAAAAATAGCTATTTTATAATATATATAACCTATTATAAAATGGGTTATAAGCATTCAGTTAGGAACAAAGATTAATAGATTAAAATATTGTTTACAGTTTCTTTACTCTTCATGCAATCATGCGTTAAATTTCAATTCCCTATGTTGTGTGACATTTTTATATAAGGAATAACATATTGCTGATATGTCTGTATTATACTTATATTAATTTATTGAACATTAGAAAATGTGTATTTATGCAAATTGACTTTTGATATTTTTAAATAAAAAATAAGTACTTTTTTGTAAAATTGTTGGATAAAACAAATCAGAATACTTATAAAAATTATAATTATATATTAAAATCTATATATCAATATAGAATTATTGTTTTTGTTTTCTGTAAATTTGAATAATATTTAAATGTATATGTTCTATTTTTATTGAGTTATATCAATAATTTTATATAATGGTAATTTAAAAAAATATATTATGCTTAATGAGTATTTAATCGATGTATTCTTAAATATGAATTATTTCGATTAGTCGAAAATTCCATTGTTTTGGATTGATTTCTTTATCAAGTTTTCTAATTGCACAAAATAAACAGAGATTTTAAATAATTTATACGAAACCATTAATAAATTTGCAATTTTTGATATATTATCTTTTATAATTGCTGTAGTTGAACTGTTATAAGCATATTTAATTGATATACTGTTGACTTTTAA
>JABFOX010000571.1:0-16028 GCA_022817665.1 Axea sp. ZL-2020
AAGAAGGGCGATGAAAGCCTCCTCGGCGCTGTTTTTTTTCCTTCCCTCATCCTCATCTTCTTCTTTTCCAGGCTCGCTCATTTCGACAATGATTCCAGCAACAATAACTGCCGGCCTGTAACGAAGGGGCGAACAACCCCTAGCGAGTGCGAAACGCATGCGCTCGGCGTCAACGCAAGGGTGGGTACCGTAACAGCAACGAAGACGAACGTAAATCGTCGCAGTCTCCTACGTGCGTGGCTCATATTGGATCATTCAAAAATATTCAACTGAGTTGCAGTCGCGTCCGGTGATCAATAACCAGCAGAAGTCCGAACCTCCGTTTTTACAACCGATCCCTCTTTGGTACCTGGATAATTACCACCGAGGATCCGTAAGTGCACCGAAAAATCGATCACGTCTCTCCTACGAAAAGATTTCTTTTCATTTCGACTCGAGTTTTAATTCCTCCTATGCTATCCTCGCTTATCGTTTGGTTTAATCATTATTTTATTTGAATTTTAGGTTTTGGATTATTTCCCACCTTTTGAAATTTCCCTACAAAAACTGTGGAATAAAATGGATTTCGGATTTGGAATTGTGTTAGAAAACTACGGAACATTTCGTTTAACAAATGTATAATCGCTAAATTGGTTTTGTTTAGCCGCAACGCAGGAATTATGATCTTCCAAAATGTTAAACACTGTTAATTTTGTTCAATGTTAATTTTATACAACAACTGAATTTCAATTCAAGACGCTTGATAGCCGTACTCAGAATGATTGAAGTTTTCATTTCATTTATCCATTGATAACTGTGAGGCGTTTGGAATATTCATTCAAGTTTATTTCACGAGGTTCCAATAACGTTCATATTAAATTAAAGTTCTTAGTATCGATTTTGTAAATAATTTAAGAACGCGATTTAAAAGATGATAAATGCACTTATAACACTAATGATGAAACGTTCGATTCTTAAGACGCGTTATATTAAAAGTTCCATTCGAGAATCGAATTAAATTTAATTCATTCAGCAGCGTGTCCGACTAAATTATATTAAAACAGCTTTCGATAATCAATTAAGGATCGATTAATTGATTGAAACACCGGTTTACACTGTGTCCATTCGAGTGTTCCGCAACGTTCTTCCTGTTGGATTGCAAAACCTGTTTGCTTTCGCTCTAACAACGTTTGCTTAATTATCGACCAAGGGTAACGCAGGCACTACTTTGAGATCCAAAAACTGAAGTCTCCGTTATATCCACAATGCGCCTTTAATTTGAACCAATGTCCCTCGAACCAGAATCTCTCGAATGTAAATAATCCGTGAATCCATTAACGTTAAAGTTAATCACGATGATTCAAAGTACAAGTGGAGTAAATGTAAGAGTCGATAATTATGAGCCTGAAAACTCGCGATCATCCAAATACGATTCTTTTCGTACCAAACGAAATCCTGCCACATCGCGGCGGTTAATCGATTTCTATAAAATGCTAAAGATGAGTATAAGCAGCGTCCTCGAAGTAACTCGAATTTTTAAACCGCTGCGTTGCGAATCAACGACTTATGTGGTAAAATGAAGCTCTATTTAAAAATTCCAGGGCGACGCTTGAAATCGTAAAACGTTCATCTAGCGTGGGGCTTTCCGCTGCATAAGTGCATAACTCTGTGGGTTGCTTGATCCGAAACCTTTGAATTTTCTCTTGCGCGAGGGAGCGACCCTACAGACGACCAACGAAAGATGATAATTTTTACAATAAGAACTGTAAAAACAGTACAAAGCGGTGTCAGATATCATCCTTAAAATTGAATAGATATGCTTGTCTTAAAACTAGTCAAGAATCCTTATGCGTATTTTATACTCATGGGAAAAAACATAAATGTATGAACAAATAAATAAGTAAAGAATAAGACTCGTGTCATGAAAAATTTTTCTTATAATTTTCTTGTCTTATATTTTTTCTTTCAAATTCTTTATAATATTACTTCTATCATTCAAAAGCATTTTTAAAGCAAAATTCTAATTTAATACAAAAATTGAAAAAGGAAACCGTATGAATTAATTTGCACACTGTCACGATCCCCATTGGGGATTTTTAGAATTTTGGAAGAATTGGAGGAATTGGAGGAATTGGAGGAATTGGAGAAATTGGAAGTGCAAAATTGTCAAAAAGAAATTTGACGGTTAATAAGTCAAAGTTTAATTGTACATCAATTCTTACTTCATTTTTTGTTCGTATTTAATGCTTAAATAAAACTAAACTTTTATATAAAAAATTGGAATTATGAAAAATCTCAAACCAAAATTCACAGTTGAGGGGTTAAACATATAATGATACGAGGAACGAATGAAATTTTGTAAAGCAATTGTAACTAATGAACTATTTTGAAGAATTAGAATTATTAAATACTAAAAGAATTTAATAACAAGCAATAATATGTTTCATCCAAAGAGATTTGAATTATCCAATATCCTACAAGTTTCATAAAGTTTTACTTTTATTCTGTCTTTTAATAGAAAATGATAATTAAATTGTAATTGAACAGTGTGTCGTACCCACCCTTACCCCGCTACTGCTATTTTTATACAATTATAATACAATTACTGTGCAAGACTACTTTTGAATTTAATTTTTAAATTATGGACCATTTTGTATTACTTCATTCTACGTCTCACTTATTCATAAATAATTTTTTTTCACGTAGCTTAGATCTACTTTAATTTTATTTTCTAACTTGTTAAGCTGACTTGTTATTTATTTTTTATAACTCAGGTATGATTGTTTCAGAAAAGAATATTAATATTTCAATTATTCTTGTAATTATATTTTTACCCAACATAACTGTCTTGATACCACAGGCAAGTTCTATATCAGCATTCCAATAATTTATTGCTTTAATCGATAAAAAAATATAATCGGACAATTTTTTAAATTACCGACGTTTTTAGTACAGTACAAATGTACTTTAATAAATAAACAAAAAAAAAAAAATAAACAAAAAATAAATAAATATAAAAAATAAAAAACCGAATACTTTGTGAAGATAATATAGATAATATTTCAAATTTATGATCAGTGTCAAAACCTGCATTAGAAAACATATTTGACTGAGATTATAAAAAAGGGAGCATAAGTTAAGAATTACCATTTAAGATAACATTTTTTTAAACCATTTAAAACATAGCCATGTTTTATTAATAAACTAGTAATTCTTATAATTCTGTTCCTTCCGTATAGAGCATTAACGCTACAAAGAGAATTTTTAATATTTTTAAAATGTATTACAGTTCATAATTTTTTATTCATCTTTGATATATTATATTCACTGAGCAAAGTTTACCCAATTACATGCTTAAATCTATAATCCTTTTAATCCTTATTTCAAATATTTTACTAAATTATTTCGAATTCATCGTTTCCATATAATTATTTTGATTAGTATTATTTATTAAATCAAATTTATGATACACTTTTCAACTTTCAGTAAAAAACAATCATACCGCATTCCAACTACGGTCTAGCAAAAATTTGTTACACCACTCTCAAACCAGCACTAGCCGTTTTCCCATTCGTGAGAAATATAACAACATCTCTACTATGTAGTTTTATTTGTCGACTTTTTAAGTTTCGTTACCTTAAAATTAAATAAAATGAAAATAATCCTAATTGTGTAATTCGGCTTGACAATATATTAACAAATTCCTGTAATATCTTTTTACGTCTGTTTAAATTTATTTATACAATTATCCATTAATGATAATAGACTTTGAATTTTGATACAAAAGCAGATCTTCATTTTGTCGTTAATGGATAATTATATAAATTAAAAAATTCCCTATTAGCCCAAATCAAGCATTGCCCTACCCCAACGTTGCTTGACCTGAATAATTCTGAGTATCACAAAAGAAGCTTTCGTCGCTACTTACCCTTAAACGGAATTTAAATTTAATTTAGATAAGAGCAGTCCTGAATATTAATTTACAACTATTTTCGTAATACCAAAGTGACAAGCAAACACTGCCATTGGAAAATTCGAAATGCTCACGCGCAATTCTAGCGAATTGAAAAACCTGATTTATTTAAAATGCGATAAATTCTAATACGTGAGAAGTTGCCTTTAATATTGACAAGCGATAAGATGAAGCAATCAAATGTTTACGTTCCCGATCAAGACACGACCTTGTACTCAGAAGGAACAGCGAATTCAAAATGGAAATACGAAAGCCATCTCTCCCCAGATAATCCATTTGCTCGCTCCACGATCTGCACCCTCGTACATAAAAACTGCATTCAATGTTTCGCAGAAATAAAAGAAAAAAAAAAGAAAAACTGAGAGAAAACTTTAGTTCTGCAAGTTTCGAATTGAGAATCTTTTTGAAGACGCAGTAGAAATGTAGACATATCACACAATTATATAATTTCTGAAGTAATTTTGATCCTCATTTAATGTTTCTTTGGTGAATTAATCTTAATTGCAAACTAATTTGAATTTCAAATATTTGAACAATCAGTGATCCAAATTAAATCATCCCAGGAAAAATATCTCACAACGAAAATCTAAATAGATGGTGTTGGTAATCGTACACTCTTATCTTTACATTCCCATAATTGCTCGGATTATTTGATAATTTCCCTAAAATAGCTTAAAGGAACTTATTTTGCATTATTTCGAACCTTTTATCTACCCTGAATTATTTACTATGTTACTTACGAAATTATTTCAACATAATTTATTTGGCAATCTTTATAAATGCTTAACTGCGATAATTTTCGCAGCAAATTTTATCCGATTATCTTCGTCGGGATGTTTCCACTTTGTCACTGTTATTTCTAACCTTTGCGCGATCATTTAAATTTGATTATTTTTCAGCGATATGATTAATAACGTAATTATGTTTACACTTAATTATTGGATCTTCAACGTTCTTTAAAGTTTCCATCATTTTACCAACACCGTCTTAATTTATCATCTTCCCTTCTTTTGTTTTACTTTATTTTATTTCCCAATTTTATACCTTATTACCGTGCTCGGTATCTTATTGTATCACTCGATATCTCATTAACTTAATTAATACGTAATTTACTGTTATTTCTGAATCGCTATCGTTTGCAATTATTCAAGCACCTCCCACTTTCATACGTCTGGGCTTTGTCAGCACATTCGTGTTTTCTTTTTTTTTTTTTTTTCCGAATAAAATCTCTACAAGCGTGTTTGAGGGCCCCGTGGTGCACGTGAGGTAGTCGCTTCTGACGTCAACTGTAGTCTTCGTTATCGATTTGCAAAAGTATTCTTCGTCGTGGCGTGGGTCACTAATTTCCCGCAAAATCATCCCTCGTTGAAACAAGAAACCTTACAAGAAATTCGTCGAAATACCTTCAAGTATACACAGTGTTTCGTTGAATATGCACTGGATTTCAGAAACAGTCCTCCCGAGGGGTTTCTCTGGAAGGCGGGATTAGGGGAGACGGAAAATAAAGAAAAATGGACCAGGGGATGGTAGAGTCACAGGGCCAAGTTTTAGCACTGCAACGAACTCGGTCGGACTTACTTAGGGAATTGCCTGCAAATTCGATTGGGTTTTCGTAACGAATTATTGAAGGATTCTGCAAGAAAATGTCAGATGGACTTGAATTAAATTTCGAGAAATCGAGTATCTTTTTATGCAATTTGAATGTATATTGAGACGAGTTTATCACTGATATTTTTATTGAAAATCGCGTTACGTTTCGTATTGAAGATTTCGAAATACATCTTCCGTACGTTTTGCACACCTTTAGATAAAAAGATTCTTCTTTTTCAAAAATTATTTTACGTGTAATGTTTGGTATTAATATTAAATTAGTTTCGAATGTTCCTGCATCCTAAAAAACGCTTCTCTCAAAATACAACATACATAAATTATGAGCAAAAGAAAACTGACAAAAGAAAACTACAGTAGACAGTGTCTATATTTTGTGTTTTTACCTTTGGCATTCAAAATTTAAAATGTCTATTTTCCAAATGGCTAAACCTACCTTAAAATGGCAAACTATTTTCAAGGAAATTATCATGGTTAAATTTATCGCGATATCTATATCGTACTTTTCCCTATAACGACAACATTGATTATTATTAAAGGAACCATTTTTATAGTTAATTCTTGTGACTATATTTTTGACATTGTTCAATAAAAATAACAACAATAAAAAACAACTTCAATTAAAATAACTAAATAAAATAAAAATAAGTAAACACCCGTTGTGAGTCATATACAATTGACGTTACTTTAAATTTGATTAATGTGATAATTAATAAAAATCAGTTATAATTATAATAAATATAAACTGCATAAAACTTCTTGTATGTAATTTTGTTCATTTTATATTCCAAAACAAAATTATAATTATTATAAATATAAAGTATGATTAACACTAGATCTACTCATAACTTTTTCATGTTGATACGTAGGATTAGTCTGTTTAAAAATTACAATTTATTAAAAAATACAACATTCATACGACGTTTAAACATCATCGAGTGATTCAAACCTTATCAGGAATTAACCAACACACTCTTAAAAATTATTAGAAAATACTTGTTATTTCTTTTTTTACATTTTCAAGATGCTACGTTATTCTTTAATATAAACTTTTACATTTTGTCTTTTTTGATATTTTTTTAAATAAATTGTTCAAATCCGTGGTCACAAGTAGACATATTACGCAGAAATATTTCTCACTATAATTTTATACGTTTTATCGTAGCACAAACTATGCCAATTTTATTGAACAATGTTAAAACTCGTGTAACACTCTTTTTATTTGCTAAAACAACGTAATAAAATTTACTTTATAGTTAAAAACATACACACGATTGAAAAACGATACAAATTGTGAATATCCAAACGAATTTAAAAGCACTTTTATTTCATTAGAAACTTAACATTCATTTGTAAATGGACAGTTAAAATGATTATTATTTAATACGACTAGCTTACTTTCTCTAAAATATTCTGTACAAACGTTAGACATTTTGCGAATCGTCTACTGTCAAATTACGTCATTCCTTGAATAATTTTATTGTACCAAAGAATTAAAGATTTGACTAAAATCAATTCAGTAAGACATGATATAAAAAATATTTCATATTTGTCTACGTATTTAAAATTACGTATTTTAGGATTTATTTATTTCTATAGGAATTATCTTTTGGGAATCAAAAAGACTTACCAAGTTATAACTTTCACCTTATCTCTATTTTATTCCATACATAAAAATTCTATTGATTTAATAAAAAAAGGTTGTCATATCATGATTAAGACACAAAATTGAACTATTCTATAAACTACCAAATTTCAGTTTAAACAAATAAAATGAACAAAGTAAAGTATTAAAAAAAATTGAATTATGGTGAATTAATCAGACAACTCAATTTTAATTGACTTCTTTAATATTTTTTTTTTTAATTTAGAAACAAAATCAATTCTTTATGGATGTAAAATATTGTTTAAATGATATAAAATGACACATGGAAATTATCACAAATTTAATACCTCTTTTGTTCATTAATTTACAAAACCGGAAGTACATAAATGTTTCAAACTCGACCGCACGAAACATCGCTATACCAACATGGTAATTTCCCTGGCATTATATTTGATATTTCGATTACAGAAAGTAAAATAATTTCCAACGCGATCGTTCTCGACGTACAATTCAGTCGAAGCTGCGAAATATTTTGAATCAATACTATTAAAAATGGTGAAAAACGAGAAAGTTGACCTTCGCCGTTAAAAACCACTTGTCAAGCTGTAAGAAAACGTGCGGAAATGATTGCGAAAAATCGCAATTGTTTAGAGCAGTTGGTTGAATGCGCCACGAGTGTAATCAAAAGTGAATCGAGGGTGGGAAGAGAGGGATGATGGTAGAAAGGTGGGCAAGGGTGTTGGTTGCGAGTCGATAAACTACGGAGCAAACCTTGCGCGCGACTTCAACATGGTGGACGCTCAAATCCACTCGCTCGTGAGTGGTTAAGGACGAAGTTAGGCTCGTTGCTGGTAAGCCCGAAAATTTCGCTCCACGATCGTAATCCGCACCTGGTGTCCGGACGGCGCGTTCACGGTGTCCGGTGCGGCTCCGTGGCGAAGACTCGAAAGCTTCTCGTTCTTTCTCCGTCTTAGAATTCTTTCATTCAGCTTTCAGCAGGACACAAGCTAATCGTGATATCCATGTTATACTTTCAGACGAACGAACGCGATGCGGCTCAAAGACGCCGTGATTACCGCACCTCCGCAATTCGGACTCAATAACAAGTGAGTATCCATCAATTTATGGATTTATTTGGCGCCCGAATGTTGAATCGAGTTTTTATTTGTTGTGTGATTGCGCGAAAAAAATGCTTTTCTTTTTAGAAAAATTGTTAAATGTGAGATCAAAAATTAAATATTATTAAAACAAGAATTATTTTGAAAAGTTAGTTTGTCTGTTATTTTTAATAATATTACAATATATTAGTTATTGTATTGAGACACTTTTGGTGAATGTTTAACGTGTAATAATTTATTTAATTAATAATTTGTCAGTGGAAGTATAAAATAAAAAATAAATATAATTTTGAATTTTGATAAGAGATTGCAGAACGTGTCGAGACTGACTTTTATAAGCATTATTTATAAGACATGAACAATTGATTAAATATTTATATCTTATAGTATGATAAAGACCTGAATTTGCAAAATGAAAGTGTTGGCTTTATAAATATCAATTTCACAAATGCACACAAAAAACCAAAGTTATCTAAAGGCAAATTGTTTAATTACAGGTCGGTTAAAGCAATAACAAATTACGAATAGATATATATATATAATTTATTAAACAAAATAATCATCTCAAAATTTATTTAAAAGTTTGAAACATTTAAATATTATTTCAGTTTGTAAATTAATTTAAAAACTCGTACGGTTTAAAAAAATTGCTGGAATTGATTTTCCATTTTAAATAACAAAAACAATTTGATTTGGTATAACTTTTTTATGGTGTAAGAATCGAGTTCTATTTTAAACAATTTGGTCAATATTTTAAATGAGAACGTTTTTATTGAAACTTACTATACAAGAATTTTAATTAAATTTGTAAAACCAAATAAACGGAAATATTACTTTAATAAAAATAGTGTTATTAAAATAAGGTTGAAATTACATTTGTACACAATGAATTTAAAAATGTTGCGTTTCAAATATTAATAATAAATTTTAAATTTCTTATTTTAACATGAAATTTTATATGAGGAATGTCTTCATTCAATAGATTGAATTTAATTTCTTAGTCGTATTGTGCGATTTTAAGATGGTTTAATAACGATTTTATTATCAATGTAACATTTTATTCATTATTCGATGAAACTATATTTCATCAATTTAAACGTAAAAAGTTTAATGATTAATATACGATTTTGTATAAAACGTTTTTATATTTAATTTCAATGGAAAAAGTCTTGCGATGCTGAAGGGGCAATGTGCCAATATTTTTAAATATTTATTAAATTTTGCATTCAACTATATTAAATTAATATATTAAATAGCATCTCTCGTACAATCTATAAATTAAAGCACTTGAATTTTACAAAATAAAAATGATATAACTTTAACGAATAATTTAATTTTTAGGTAATCTAATTCTACTACATATAATAATAATATGACATTATATTGAAATTATTAAGAATGTCATTTGGAAGATAATTGTTTATTATAAGTAATATTACTTTTATACAACTGTATTTATTCAGTTCTAGTATTTTTATCAAATTTATATTTTAATTCATTTTTGTTTGAATTGTTTTGAAGTGTAAAAATATATTTCGCTGTTTCTTTTTTTAACTGAATAGAAATTTGACTCAGAAATATTTTCCTTTATCATATAAAACTATGTATAATACAATGTCTATAACATATATTCAGATTGTTCAAAATTTCATTTTTAAACTAATTTTTTTATTACAAGCAATTTTACTTGTACTGAATACGTATTCAACATTAGTATTTTTCATTTAATTCATAGTTTGAATTCTTCTGAGTATAGAATTATTATATTTTTGTTCTTTTTTTTTAGTTCAATAAAAATTTGATTAAAATTTTCTCTTTTTATCAAATATAATTAAATATAATAAAATGTCTATAAACATTTAGAATGGATTGTATTAAAAGTATTTGTAAACCATCTTCAACCAAGATATCATATTATACCTTGTGTGTAATATGTTAAAAGAATGTATAACAAATATGAATATCCACTTCAAATTTAAAAGTCATATTTCCAAAATATATTAAATGCCAAATTTTCTAGACCATCTAACGTGCAAAATGAAAATTAGTCATTTGATATCTTTCTCTTAATTTATAAAATATTCAGTATAAATTGCAAAGCCTTATTAAAATAATTGCAATTATACATGTCCCTATAACTGACATTTGCATCAAAAGCATGAAAATTTATGGTTGAAAGTTGACATAAATCAAAAGGTCAAATATGGTCTAACTTGAGTTCCGAAATTTGTAGACCTACTTTAAAATACGTCTTTCGATTTATTTAGTTTGCTTGAGTAAAGTACGTAAACTAATAAAAGTAAGATGGAATGAAAAACGAAGAACGCGAAATGAAAAAAATTTATCCACTAAAATGACGACATGAAAAATAAAGATGTTCTTCCATCAGGAGAATGTAGATCTTCGGTTAATAAACGACGCTATTCCCCACAGTAAAGTGAGCTATCTGGTCGGAAATTAAAATTTGATTACGTAAGATTTTCCTCATCTAATTTCGATTTATCGTATAAAAGATTTTTAAAGAATTTTCTTTATAGCAAATGTTAACGTCCGGTAATACATTTATTCGTTAACGAATATTAATTATCGGAATTAAGTTATAGAAAACTTGTGTAAAAATAACAGAAATAATATTACAAGAATAAGTAAAATAATTATAATTATAAAAAATCAATAAATAGATAAGGCATTAAGTCATAAATTGCTGAATAACACAATGTGATATTTCATTAAAAGAGTGAGAGAAATAATTTCTTAAATAAAGATTATACATTTTTGTCATGAAATTCAATATAATTATAACAGCTAATCAATTATTATCCTCTCAAAAATGAATAAATTGACACTATTTTGCTTTCTATTTTTTGTACTTAATGTTACATGTGTATTTTGTAACATTCTATAATCAGTTCCATATTTTTATTCAATTTTTTTTGTACATCGAATTTATTAAATATTTAAGCAAACCTGATTTAAGTTCAATTTAAAAATGAATTTAATTAATAAACTAATTCGTTATTGAAGTATTCTGATAAAAATGTGTATATTGCACAATACGAATTAATTAATTTTTAATATGAAAATGTTTATTCTTCCAATTCAATTAAATAATTTTCAATATAAATATAAGTGCATATTAAACTTCAAATTTCACAAAATATAAATTGTCTTATAATTAAAAGATATGACATTTTTTATAGAAAATGTATTAAACATTTATAAATTAAATTATCATTCTAACCATTTACAGGTTTAAATTACAAGAAATATTTTTGTAATAAAATTAACATTAAAAATGATTACCCTTTTGATTATATTATCTGTAGTTGATGCTTTTTATTTTAGCTCTATCTTTTATATGTTTTTGTAAAGCTAAATGTAAAATAACATTTTTATCAAAGTAAAAACTGATTTTTTTGTAAAAACTATACAAAATATTATTATTTTAACAAGATTTATAATTTGAGCTAAGACTTTTATTATATATTTATAATATATAAACACAATAATAATATAATACATTGTGGGCAAAAAATAGGCCACTTTGGCTGCGAAAAAAATTTGTCAATTTTCAGTCTGTCATAACTTCGTCAAACTATAACGTAACGACTTTTTTTAAATTCAAAATTGAACCTTCAGCTTTAAAATTATAAGTTCTTTTTCATTTCTACTAATATTTCTAGATGGTGCCACATGAAAATCAAAGTAACTTTTTTAACTGAAAAATATCACAACTTTGCAAGCATCAACACCTTGATTAAAGAATTATAGACTTTCATAAGAGAAATTAATTTCCATATTAATTGAATGAAGTGTCGTAAAACGTTTGTATCAATGCCATAATACGTCAGAAAAATAAAAACAAATTTGTGAAAATATACAATTTGTTATACAAAATCACAAAGAAAATATTCATCCAATTCCTTAATATTTCATACTAATTCATAAAAGTAATATTCTTCATGATTTTTCATAAGAAATTTTATATATTCACAATTTTGATTTTATTTTCATAACATTTCAAGACGTTTTATATAAAAATTTTATGAAATTTCATACGATTAATATGGATTTGATCTGTCGCAGTTTTCATACCTTTTCATAACACGAATTTCTTTTATGAAAGTCTACAATTCTTTAACCAGGTCCGGCATTGTAAAGGCATTTTTTGGAATTTCTGTTTACAATGTCTTATAGACCATTTCATTATCTACAAAACTAAAAAAAAAAGTCATTACATTCCATTTTATCAAAATTACGTAATTTTAAAAGAATTATATATCACATGAGAACTAACGTATCACCCAATTGTTAGAGATCTGTTGGAAGCTATTCCCAAACCTCTTATGCGACCCATTAAGTCCCAAACATGTCCAGTGAAGTTGAAATCTGAGTGTGCGCAAAATTTGTAGTACATAAAGTATACAATGTTTATAAAATTATTCAAAAACGAATATATTTCTTTTCAAATACAAACTTTTTTTAAACTCCTGTAACTTTTTAACTAATTTTTTTTGTACTGAGTGTAATTATATTTATACAGAATATATAACATGAATATGAAAATATATATAATATAAATTATATTTAATAACTAACTTAAAGGATTAATCCAATTATAAAATATAGTTTTATTTACTGAAAACGTTACTTGGGCAAAATATAATAAAAAATGAACAATTTATATCATATTAAGAAAAATATTATAAAATCTATTAAAAAACATCATTCAAGTAAAACTTCTAAGTAATTTCATTTTATTACACCATAAAACCACCACATAATTATTATTATAAGCAATAATCAATAAACAATTACTGAGAATTACTAAAATATATAACATTGAAAAAAATTCTTGAAATATTAATTTCAAATTTATTCTTTTCGAAATTGTATTCTATTCGATAATTGTGAATATGTATTGATCCTTTTTTATTTTTAACGATTTCTTTCCATTGTAAATAAAATTTAATGCAGAACAGCATTACACATTAAAAATTATATTTAAAATTTTGAAAAAATCCCTATAAATTATAATGTTGTTTTGTATATTGTCAATTTAAAAATAATTTAATTTTACTGAAATAGTTGGCTTTCTTCTTCTTGGATTTACTCGTTTTATTTTTTTTAATATTCTTTAAAAAATTTATTATTATTATTATTATTATTATTATTATTATTATTATTATTATTATTATTATTATTATTATTATTAATTAATGTTATTTATTCAAAGAAATCCGAAAAAAGAGTTTGCTAATTTTCTAATATCGTTTTAAAACTATTCTTTACAAATTGCCACATGATTCAATATATTGAAATTTCCAAATTATAAATGATCACCTAAAATTTTGTATTTCTCGTGTAAACCTCTTCAGAGACCTTAATAATTTACACTGCAATTTGTAAAATTTTCAAACGATACAAGTAAATACATAATTTTATAAAGCTATTACGAGCTATTAGAAACATTTAATTCCGAGAGTTGTAATGAATTTGCTCATTCCTAGAGTAAACAAGTTGATTCTTTCCTCTACCTTTACCTTTATTTCAATATTAATTCACTCAATTAACCGCCTGAGAATAAAGTATATAAGAATTAATAACATTAAATACACAAAGTGGTTGGCTTTTTTACTGAAACATTATTACAAATGAAAAAAATTGTATAGTTACAATGATGTAAATCTTTAGAAATAAAAAAATATGTTTTATTTTTTTAAATTATATACAGTTTTAATACATATAAATAATTTCAAATAAAGCTCTTCTATTGATAAATTCTATTAAGTTCCAATTCACTCCAATAAAAAAAAAAAAAATTCAACAGAAAATTAAATATTTAGAATAAAATAAAAATTAATTTGAATATTATATCTTTAATTATAAAAAATATATATAAGTATAATGTTAATCCAAAGTAAAAATCAGTGGCCAATATTTGGCATTTGCATTGTCAGTAAATTTTACAACATATTCAATACACATTTATTTTATCAGAATGTGTTCGGTGTGTTAATTTTGTTAAATAAATAATAGTTCCAGTTGATTGAATGTGCTCGTTTCTTTCGCTGTACGATGAGAACTTAGTTTCTTAATTTGTGATAATAATTCTAACAAGTATTATTAAAACAACCGTTCAATTACCGATGTCACCAAGTTCCCATCTTTTCCAGCCAATTGCAAAGCAACTTTGAAGAGATCGAAAATCAAAACCTCCCGTCGTCGCAGAACCAGCGGAACACCGAGGACTTCCGAATAGCTGAGGACACTACCACATGGTCTTCCGTCGCAACCACTCGAAACAATTCCCACTCGGATACCCAACGAAATATTAATAACAATCTTTCCGTGCCGAGGATCTACCGCAGTAGTTCCGCGGAGAGTCTCGTGGATTACGAAGGTTATTTTTTACTTTGTTCCTATTTATTTTGACGTTATTGAATTTCAACATACCAGTCACGCTTAACTAAAATTAAAATCAGTGGTCACACTTCATCT
Organism: Axea sp. ZL-2020; assembly: GCA_022817665.1. Taxonomy (NCBI): domain Eukaryota; kingdom Metazoa; phylum Arthropoda; class Insecta; order Hymenoptera; family Scelionidae; genus Axea; species Axea sp. ZL-2020. Next base: position 14,786 of record JABFOX010000571.1, read on the forward strand.
GTAACACCTTTACAATTAATTTCTAACCTGGACAAAATCAAATGTTGAATATGTTATAAATACGAGCTGGTGCAAATTTAATGGACCGTTAATATTTTATTTCATTTTTTATAGATAGGAGAAGAACTCTCTTTTTCTTTTTATGAAATAGTTCATCTTGTTTTGATTAATCTCAGCGAAATAGTTCCACGATTGCTTTATTTTTACCATCGCTCTCGAACTCCGGTATCGAGTTTCTAATAAACGAATTCAAGATGTTTCCAAAACACACCAACTATCAATTTTTAAAGTGAGTTCTTGCGAAATACATTTTTGAACTATTCTTTACTCGAAGTGCTTCAGAAGTTTTTATTGGGATGGAAAAAGTGTTTGAAGAAATTTAAGAGATTTTTCAGTGCGATGCTGCTAAATATTATATTAATGTTCTTTTCAACAAAATTATTTGAAAAACATTTATTTACCGTGAAAAATAGTGTTCTGTTTTAATTGATTGAATTGAAATTATTTATTTCAAATTATTTTAAGATATAATAAATAATTTCTGCTGATAATTTCGGTTACTCTTTGCTTTAAAAAGAGATCAATTATTTGATATCATTACAGAGATACGAAATAAATTTAATGCTATAAATATGTTCGATGGGAATTTAAATTGCTTTTACATTCATCAGTTTTATTGTAAAAGCGTGGAATTTTTGCAAGATTTTTCCGAATGATACGCGGAATTGTGTTTTCAACTTCGTATACTTTTTTTATACTTTTTTAATTATCAGAAAGAAAATATGGAAAGAAATAAAAAAAACTTAAAAATTTGATTCGCTTTTCTACATTTCAATTTCACATTTTATTTATACAGTGTTGTTACAAAAGTTCCATTTGTTATGGCACTTTTACAACACTCGCGTATTGTTTTGTTTTAAATATTATTAATAAAAGTTATTTATGTATAAATTTAACATGTTACATACAGCATGTAAAATGATATTAAAAATATCTGATACTGAAAACAAAATTATTTAAACTTTTATTATACATGCACATATAACGCGTTTATCTCTATGTGTTTTCTTATTAAAAAATAATACAAAGTTCTCAATTATATTTAACAACGAAACCGTGTAATTGGATTACAATTTATGACACATTCTGTTATAAACAACACGTTGCAGGTTGGAAATATTTGTTGATCGTAATTTTTTATGATTAAATATTGGATATCTGATTCATCTATACTTAATTTAAT
>JABFOX010000572.1:0-16019 GCA_022817665.1 Axea sp. ZL-2020
AGTTGTGAAGCCACTTAGGGTATGGCACTGTTTAAATGCTGTTGATAAAAACAGTCTGATTTCTTTTTTTTTATGTTCAAAATTGATTCTCTTGATCTCAAGAAGTTCTTTTTCATGATTATGATTATCGAATAATATAAAAAGTTGTTTGATCAAATGTTGTACGCTACTTTTATTTTTCAGTGTGTTTTTCTCTTAGGTTTATACTTTTCTCAATGCTTAGGTTTGTCGGTCCTTTCCGAATAACAGAACTGGTCCAGTTTTGTAAAATATGCATTTCTGCAATTACATTCTCTTTTGATTACGCGCCTTCTTGGCCAGCTGTATTTTCATGTTAGAAACAGGTAGTAGTCCGAAGGAGCCAAATCTGGAGAGTAGGAGGGACGTGGAACAAGTTGGAACCTTAAGTCCATCAATATCAGGACTACAATTCCAGAGGAATGAACAGGTGCGTCGTGATGGATAATCATATTTTTGCATGGAATGATACAGGGATGTTTTTCTTGCAGTTCAATTTTTAAGCTGTCCAATAACGCTGCACCTATAATTTTGGCTCTTCTCAAAAAAGTCGAAGATTATTCTTTGACAATTCCAAAAAAAAAAGTCTCCATAACTTTCCTGCTTGGAGAAATGGTTTTCAGCTTTTTCTGGTGCAAACTCTCCGCTGGCAACTCGTTATTTAAACCGTTCTTTAGGTTCAGACGTATGACGGTACATCCATGTTTTGTCCACGGTAATGAAACGACGCTTAAAGTCCTGTGAATTTCGCTGAAATGGCTGCGAATCGTCCTTGAAACTCGTCACTTGATTTCGTTTTTGGTCAGCTGTGACTAATTGCGGCACCCATTTTGCAGACGACTTTCTCGTGTTTGAATGTTAATGCGAAATATGTACCCATTCACTTGAGGTGCCCACAGCACCAGCAATCTGATGCGCCTTTGCTCTTCTATCACCCATTACCGGATCATGGATTTTATCAATGATTTGTGAAGGCCTCACAACAGGGTCCTGGAACATCCAGCGTCACCTGTGCTCACATTGTTACTCTGAAAATGATTAAACCAGTTATAAATCATTCCAATCGAAGGTGCATATTCGTCGTTATGTTTATCAAGTTTCTTTTTAGTCGTCAAGATTTCTATGGATTCTTCAAGTTTCATCCATATTTTAGAAATCATTCGACTCGCATGATTTAACGCTTAGAATCAAGAAATATACTAATATGGTTGAAATAGAGATAATAGCAACTGGCAATAACCATTGGTGCCATCTCTATTTCTACACGTACTTTTCAAACCACATTCTTAAAAAGTATTTCTAACAAGAACAAAATAATGCAATTGAAAAAAATATTCAAATACTTTCGAATCTTTGATTTATTTAACTGATTGATTATTGTGAATTCTTTAAAAAATTGAAAATGAAATATTTGAACAACTGTCTTGTTTGATTAAACGTGGGAAATAAAATTACACTGAATATACTGGAAAATAAAATTGTACTGAATAAACCGGAAAATAAAATTGTACTGAATATACTGGAAAATAAATATTTTACCAAATGTTCAGATGATAAAATATTTTATTTATCTAACAGCACTTTACTACATTATTTTATGCTATCTATTATTTTTGAATTACTTTTCTAAATATTAATACTTATCTGAAATACAAATAATTTATTCAAAATTATACATTTTATAAAATGTATTTTGTACGAAGATTTAAATTCTAATGTGGAAAGTAGATAAGAAGTCCGCAGCTCTTGTAACGACGTGTTCAAACTCCAGATATGACAGCGCACCATCTCCATCGATGTCACTTTCTTCTAAGACTTTACGACAAATAATTGCTACTTCCTCGGACGTTAGACCACCATGCACCAACTGCTTGCAAGTGCGCTCCAAATCACTGATTCCTATTACTCCATCTTCATCAAAATCTACTTTTTAATCAAAAATATTCATTGGATTAACACATTACACCTAAATATTAAAGACGAATTGCAGAAAAAAGAATACATTTATAACTAATAAAATACAGCGAAAGTAAAGTATTATTTTTTATATTAAGAACAGGTAGTCCGAGGGAGTTAGATCTGGTGAGACGGAACGCGAAACAAGATTAATTGTAATTATAAAAAGGATTTATAATTAATTTTATAAATCATACAACTTTATTGTACAATACACATTTTTATGCACACACTTTCGTACAAAAGCATAAAAGTGGCATAAAAGATTTAAGACATTATATTTAAGGAAGAAGAAATATAATTTATCCTGATCAGTGTATAATCTTTTAATTTGCTGCTGGGCGTATGGAAACCTTACAACGGTGCCATGCACCAAAATAAGTTTATATAACGTTCTACACAATGCTTTTAATGTTTCAGTTGAATAACATTTTCACATGTTCTGATGAATCCTAGAACATAATTAACTTGATTTATAAATTGATGGTATTAGAAACTGACTTTAGAAATAAAAATAAACCGCAGATCTGTAACAAATTTAACAAATTTAACATAAAGCAAATTAGTGTCATTCAGTGTACACATCTGAACATCTCTTTTCTATCGATATTCAGATCTAAAAATATATTCAGATGTCGAAGAAGTTATTGATTACCATTTTTCTAAGTTGAATTGTAAATTGTTTTTGTAAACTTTTGATGGATCCTGTTAAAACAATTTTGTACAATCTGTGAATCTGAAATAGGGTTTGTAGTCTTAAAAAAGACCATAAGCACAAAATAAAACTTTTATATTTTTAATATGAGTACTTGTGTCATTGAATAGTAGAGTTCAATGTAGGTCATTTCTTATAGAGAATTATGATAATACTGTTAGTTTATTTGATATGAAATTCTTGTATTGAAACATGTAAATAAGTGATTTTTTATACCAAAAAAGTTCAACTTGAACAAAATTTGAGGATTAATTGAATCAAACGCTTTTGGAAAATCAATATAAATACTTTCCGTTTATACTTTCTATTAATCACACTTACAGAGCAGTGATTATAGTACTTTTAAATACTTTCTATAGGCCTATACATAAATTAAAACAATTATCAAAGGTATAAGTAGTATTTTTATAGGATGTCCCAAATATTTGTTTTTTAATAAACTTGAATTGTCAGGTTTCACGCTATCTTCGCCGAGCAGATGGCGAGAAATATAAATCTTGCGTGAATTTTAGGACATACTTTAATTTAATTTTATTTGTTGTTAGTAATAGCTAGGGATTTATAGAAAATTTGTAGACTATTAAATGACGTATAAATACAGTTTTGGATCAAATTGGTGAAATTTAATCTGATATTGCAACTTAACGAATTAAAACAAAATTATATAGATTTATTTGGAAAAACGTTTATTATTCTATAGGAGCTTGCACACTTCAAGATATATTTTCATTCAGAATAGAATTTGTCAGTTTATAATTGTAGAATAATCCTACATTTTTGTATTTTTGAAATCATGTGCATTGTTACGCAGCAATATCTCCTGCTTAATTTTTAAATAATTCATGAAGTAGAATGTTTCAAATAAAGTAAAAAAAGATATGTTTATTTAAATATTAGGTAAATATTATATATATAGAAAATATTATGGAACGTTGACCGACATATTATTGGAAATGTTTTTTAAATTTGATATGTCTTCTATATCTACCAATATTTTGATGAAATTTTAACAAATAATTAGTCAAATAACAAATATTTGATCTTGGCAAAGGTAGATAAAAATCAGTAGAAATCTGGTAGGAATTTGACGTAAAATGGTACAAATGAACAGATAGTAGTTGGGAGAAAAATCTTCACTAAAGAAGCAAGATAAATTTTAATAGTTTATCATGCTACTGGTAGAATACGTTCTGTAAGAAACAAAAAAAATATACATTGACAGCAACAAAAAAATTCATAATGAAATTGTATTTCATTCTAGATGAAATGAACTGATATACTGCTCTATAAGTGTTACTGATAGAAAGCATTTTAATATGAGTATGTAAAGATGTTTTAGATTGTAAAAAGCAAGGAAAAATTAATAATGCATCATTAAAAAGTGAAAAACCACATTTTTTGGTATTTGAAACTTTTTTCACTATACAGATACTCCAATTACCATTCGATATGTATTATAGATTTGATGATTACTGTAGCGTTTATTGATTCAAAGCTTTATGAATCCTCCTTCAATACAGTTTCTGAGATTATCTAACAATAAAATAGATTGAAGATAGATATTATATTTTATATACAAAAAATAACTCAACATATGCTTGCTTTTATACAAATGTTCCAAGTCCTATCTTACGTTTACTTTATTCTTAAATTAGACTTAATATTGATACATTTGAGCACGACGAAAATATCATAATACAATTAACAATAAGACCATGAGGTAAATAAAATTAATAATCAAGAATTGATGTTTGCATCCTGCGATACTGATTGCTTACCGTAAATCTGAAATGCGTAAAAGACTTTAAGATTTCTTGGTGCGTGCTCAGAAAAAACAGACATCATTTCCAAAAACTCTTCAAAACAAATGCCTTCATCTGAACATTCAGAATCACGGGTGAACACGTGCGAAATTCTTTCTCGAAATGGGTTTTCCTGATAATGCAATAAAAATAAATTATAATTTTTGCAAATCTTGAGAAATATTCAAAGCTCATAGAGTTTCACACCAGAAATGTTATTCACCAAAACCTGTGAGATGTGTGTAAAAGTAATTTCCTTCATAGCAATCGTATGAAATTTTATAAAACTTATTATATGAAATGTTATGAAATGTGAATTTATCATGAAATATTATTACAATTTTTGGAATAAATTCAAATCTTCATGTTTCATAAAATTTTATACCGTGGAATTCCCGTTGCATGTCTCGTACGTTTTCATAAAAGAAATGTCTTGTATTAAGTTCTATGAACCTTGAAACAAGGTAATGCATATGCATGTGGTGTTTAACAATTCTGAATAAGATAAATATATAAATACACAATTAAATCATTAAAATTGTTACATTTTGTTTTCAATTAAGAATGATTTTATATATAAAACACGATTAATTATTTAAAATGTTGAAGTAAAAGGAAAACCTTAAGCTCTGGAATTCGAGCTAAGTATGATAATGGTAATCGCAAGCTTGATGCTTCTTCCGGAGACATTGTGCGTGGCACCATTCCAGAATCACCCATTTCACGGAAGCGTTTATGTATTCTGATAACAAGTACAAATATTGTATGCAGTATTTTATTGTTACGTTTATTTTTCTATATTTTACAAAAGGTATTAATTGTAAAATATATTAAATTCAATAATAATTCAAAGTAAATAATAAGTCAAGAACAAATGAATTTAATGATGATAATCATACTTTAATTAATTATCTAATATCTCGTATATTTGTTTACAAATATCTTATATAAAAAATATAAATCGATTTTTTGAAGGTATCCGATCAAACAATTTCTATTTATGAATACACACCTCAAAATTTCTTTCCGAGTAAAATGAGTGCAATCTTGGTAATCTTCTAATTGTTCTTCTGTAAACGTAACAATTTTGTTCCCCATTTTTCAACTGCTTTTGTTATGCAAACTGTTAATAACAATTACTTAACGGTGAAATTTAAAATAGAACAGTGAATAAAAGTCTAGTTTCGTTCGCGGAATTTGACATACTGCATCCCTAATATGAAATCCGCGATAATAATACCATTTTGAGGGTGTGTCCCGGGACACTCCTCTGCTCTACTTATGTCCTGATTTTCCGTTTGAAAGCTTAAGTGGAAAAATTACTCGGGTGAACATTACGGCAAAAAGATATATGTGTTTATGGCTAATTATATTTTGATGTCAAGCGTTGTAATTTAAAATAATGGCATGCTTTCGTAATTAAAAATATATTTTGTATATAAGACTATAAAGTACAAACATGTATTAAAATTAAGTTATTATCAGGTACGCGATCAGTTGAGATATTACGCAATATGTTGCTTAATAATTATTATAGCATAAAAAATATTACTTGATAATATTATACATATTTTACATGGCATTTTAAATGCGAATTGGAAATGCGTATGAGTTTTTATACATAATGATCTTCGTAAGCTTCTTTACGATCTAACAAATTATTCATAACTTCCACATATTCATCTTGTTCCATAGAAAAACCGCTAAGACGCTTTATATTTTTAATTCTTGAAATTTGTGTTTAAAGCGATTCAAACATTTGACTTAAGTTGCTCGTACTGTGCATCTCAGCTAGTACAGGAACACTTGTGATAATTGCACGAAAAGAAAATCATATTAGTATTTTAAAACTAATTATAAAAAATATATTACCCATAGTATAAATCAAATTAAGTATACATTTTATTTCTATACAATTTAGTAGTAATTAATTTTGAAATTAATATGGAAACTAATTTATATATGAAATATTCTAATTTTGTCAAACAATTTCTTTGGATAAAACAGTAAGAAAATGACTTATTAATATTTTATAAGATATTTTAAAATTCTTGTAACCTTCTCCAACGGGCCAATCTTCTATATCGCCATTGCTATATACATTGTTATTAAAAATATTCGGATAAGGACGTTTTATTTGAAGTCCTTGTTCAACTGTCACCAAATACGTTGCAGAAGCGTAGCAAGAAGCTGCTAAATAAAGACTCATCATTTCATGCACAGTTGAACACCTATAAGCAGGTTTTGACATTTGTGTTTTGGCTTGGTGAATCGGTTTTTTGAGCCTATCTTCTGGAATTCCTCTGAGCGATAAAGACTGCATGTTTTTATCCATGGCTATATTACAGCTGGGACTGAGACTTGTCCACAAGTCACCCTCAAACTCATCCAAAATATCTATCAAATATTTTTTACGTTTCATTGGGAATGGTAAGCTAAGACTCGTTGCTGCAGCTTTTCGACCAAATTTGTTTAAATCTGAGCACAGATCTGAGAGTGCTGACATTGTGTGCTTCTTCGATCTGTACCTTAACGAAATAGTATCCAAAGCAGTTGCTAGAACAGCGCCGCTGTGATATTTATTGTTTTGGTCATAAGATAAGTGGTTGAAGTGGCGTGCTTTTCCAGCTTGGAGCCAACCAGTTTCCCCGCAACACAGTGGACTGTACAAAGACGAATATTCACCAACGTGTTCCCAGCATAATGCAATGTTCATCGCTGTTGTTAAATCAGAAGTGTTTGAGTCATCGATTTTTGAATCTATGAATGGGAACGTTAATGTACTCTTTCCATATTCATCTTGCAAATGCTGAAGACAAGAGGATCCCAGACCCGCAAAACCATCAGTGGAATCCATTAATACCTGTGAGGGAACATATTGTAAATTAATTTTGATTTCTGTTTTTATTAATTATTAATTACACATAAAAATATAACAGTTGATTAACTGCGAAAACTGTTTCAGAGCTGCTATATTTATTGATTCGTGATTTCATAATTACATATTAACAAGCAAGTTAATTTACAGATTGTTTTATATAACTCTATATTTTAATAAATACATATTTAATAAATAACTGTTTATAATAATTGATATATTATTTCAATACAAAATTTACAAATTAATGAGTAAACTTTAATTTTTAATATAGTTATTATTAAATTAATATAAATTTTTTGTAGACTTATAATGTTTCTTTTATTATTATATTATAAAATAATATGATAAAAGTCTTTAAAAGGAAATGTATTATTTATTTAATTTTTATGCAATATAAGAGTAATTCTCATTTCATTGATAAAAAACTATATTTGTTGTAAATAAAATATTTAACTGTGAAATGTATTTTCTATTATTTTAAAAATTTAGAAACTTGTAATTTTTATTTTAAATCTTTATAATTCATTATACAATATTAAATGACAATATAATATTTAACAAAACAGTTAAGATTGTATATAAAATTGTTATTATAATTTATATAAATATGAGAATTTACGAATTATACAAATAAAATAATTTACGTTGGTAATTTACAAAAAAAAGTAATTACACTTCAGTGGATCCTTTGATCAATAAGAGCTATTCTCAAAAATAGAACGAAACCATTCTTTCTCACCAGAACTTTATTTTAATTTTATTACATACATCTAAGGCAGTAGTTCACCTAAACCGTTTAAAGGTGAACTACAGAGCAAAACGTTGCGTTTTGCATTTATATTTATTTTTGTTTTTTTTTTCAATTACTACCAGAAATTTTGAATAGCGAAAAGAATACCATGTATGTTTTTCTACTTACGGGTACTCTTATATAAATGGGTTGTATATAAAAAAAATTTTTGATATAGGTACCATAGATGACTTTTCAATACATTTGATCGTTAATGGTAAATAAATATGAGAATTAACAAAGCAACATTAATTTATAAAATATAATTTAATGAAAATATGATTAGAGGTGTATAATTAGAATTATATTTGATCAAACGGTAAATTTGTTATAATAGTCACATGCATGAAACAGCAAACAAATTCAGTTTTACAATTACATTTAATTATTCATATATAACATTTTTTAATTTCAAAGTTGTATTATTACTCAGCTGTATTGTTAGTAAAAGTAAAATGTAATTACCTGAAATCCCTGCATTAAATCACATTCTTCAACATACAGTCGAATTTTATCAGTAAAATCATCATTAAAAGCAGTATTTTTCCATAAATCCTGACCAAAGTGAAAAATATTGAAAGGTAGGTCAGTACTGTTATGTTTATATTCTTCTATAATATTTACAGTTCTAGGATGAAATCTGGGTATGACAAAATCAACCCATTTTTCAGTATCTTCAATGTCAATATATTCATGTTCTTTACTCTCTTGATCTTCATTATCTAAACTTTTGATAAAATCAGGCTTTACTTCTTTTTCCTCGCTTTGTACTTCTAAGTTATCCCACAAAGGATCATATTTTTCGATACTTTTTGATGATTCGTATAAATCACCAGCTTTTGACAAATAACCCAATGAGCCTTTTAAATCAACTAATAAAAGTCTTGGAGTGAAAGTAGATTGTCTCTGAAAATTAAAAATCATTATTAATATGTAATAGGTATCTTTTGTAATATTAATTTAGTTAAATTTAAATATGAAAACAATGCAAAGTACATATAAAAAAAATTAAACTTATTCTTTGATATATTTTAATTTTCTTAAAATGAACTTCTTTGATTTATTTAAAAATTTAAAGTTTTAAAAATTATGAAACTGGCATTAAAAATTTAAAGAACAACCAAAATAATAAGAATTATTTACCTTTAATGTTTCTCCTTCTCTGTATAATACAAATGGGTTTATTTCAGATGGATTTGTAGGGTCGAATGAAAAATTTGTTTCCTAAACATAAAGCATGTTGATTAGTTGAAATCATATTTCTATAATTGTTTTGAAAAATTCCTTATTTCACGAAAAACTAAATTTCATGCTATGAAAAAAAAATGACATTTACTAAGTGTGCTATAAAGTGAGAACTCATTGAAATAGTATAAAATAATTGTGATAAAATATTAATAAAATATTGTTTTTTAATTATATATTTCAAATATGCATAATTTTATTTATTAGATTTTATAATTCAAATTTTTTTTCGTCATAAAATGCAGTTTTAATAAATTTATATTTGTAAGTTTATAAGTAATAAGAAAAATGAAAATATAATAAATCTTTTTTATCACAACTAAATAAATGTGAATACAAATTGCATTTACAAAATATAAAGCCTTTATCATTTTTAATAGTAATGCATATTGCACATTACATATTTATTGTGAACTTTGGTGACAAAACTAATTACTCACATTGGTTGTCATTCTACTAATTTTTAGAAAATTAAACAGATTTATTAATTGAAGAAAAATAAAAAAACAAACAAACAAACAAACAAAATCTTATAAATTTTACACGATCAGAAAAACTATTAAAAAAAAACAGAAAATATTAAAAAAAATATTTTTATAACACTTTATCAAAAATTGTATCATTTTTTATAATTTGTTGCAATTAATAAAAAAAAAATTCGTTTTTCGTTTTCATATCACTTAAAAAATATTTCTAATTTTTTTTTTTTTTTTTCCTTATTTTTTTCAACTTCAGTTTTGTCCCAAATTTAATTTTGTAATTTTTTTATTATTTATTTAAATTAATAACTTAGTAATTTGTTGTTAAATTATTTATGGGTTGATATTTCAACACAGCTATGTACTTGCATTTTCACATCGAAACTATATCTTTAAATTATTTCACTGAGAATTCATATTTTAAACGTGACTAATTTCAGTGCATTGGACATAAATTAAATTTTATTTATTGCAATTTAAAATTTAGTTTTCCTTCGTTATTTAAAGTATAAATAAATAAATAAATTATATTTACTTGAATGTTCCACCAATGTGTTCCTATAAAATTGGAATAATGGCCAAACTGGAGTGTTACAATTTCTCTTGTTACCATTGTAAAACAGTTATTTATATTTAAAACAACTTTTTTGCGGCATGCAGAACATTTAGGTTATTTGCAGAGGATCCAAACGTCCATAACACCAATGCATTCATTTTTTACCGACTTCAGCGCCTCTGTCAATGTGTCGCGTGAATTAAAGTATTTTAAAATTTTATTTTTGATGTTTATCATTGTAGCTAATGAAATATGTTCCTTTCAATAATATTTTATTAAACCAGTAAATAAAATATACGCGTACAACAGTTGATTATTGTGAATATTTCAATTTTACAAATTTTAAGTTATATAAGTATGTTGAAGGACAATTCAAGATTCGCATTGAAATTTTGTGGGTGCGATTACAGCGCTATCTTGAAACGTGACCCCACAACTAAAATCTACGTGCGATAATTACTCCAAGTTTGTACACCTTAAAGTGAAATTTCGCTCTTGTTCATGCTTGGGTTATGTTTGGATTTCATTTCGATTGTGTTAGATCTTAATTTGATATTCGTTCAAATTTCGTTAACATTTGGTAACATTGCTTTTAGTGACCAAAGGTTATTTATTTTACACGAAATGAATAAGGATATCCATAAAAATAAATACAAAATAAATTATTATTAGAAAATAATACAAATAAATAATAATGACGAATTGTTTAATAGGATTTATTTTAATTAATAAATTTCAAATAAGAAAATTGATTAATATTACTTACTGTTATAACAGAGCAATGATTACAGTTTTTTATAATCTATTTAAACATATTTATTTCTTTTCTCTGAAAACAAAAGTCAGTCATTTATTGTACATGTTATGTTTCATTTTAAAAAACTATATAACTTCGATTATCATTTCTCAATCGAAAACACAATTTTGCTCGAGAAACTTAAATGATTCAATAAAAAGAGAGACACTTGGAAAACAAAAATGCAACAGGTCACTTGTTTACAAACGGATTATTTATTTTGCAGTGTGTAACACTCTTAATATTTATTCTATTATATTTCTATATTTACCGACGGTCTGAAGTAAATATGATAAATGTTGAGTTGATCGACCATCGGAGAGGTCTTTCGTATCGTGGGATAAACCGATCGATAATTTCTCTGACCAGCTGGGTTTGTCTTCCAGGTCCAACACCATCTGTCGGTCATATGAGAAAGATTTGCGTACGTACAAATGAAATGTAAAATTGATTACATTGTTTTGGAAAAATAAACGACGGTTATGGAAAGGTAAAAAAATGAAAGAAAACGGTATGTATCGTTATTGAATTACTAACTGTAAAAGAAAATAATTTTTAGAAGTGTATGATTTATTGCAAAACATCGATTTCCAGGCAATGACAATGTCAGAAAAGCATGGATGAAAATATGTAACAAAAAAGATGTAAATAAAAAGTATATGTTCATATGCAGTGATCATTTTGTATCATCAAATTTCTTTCTTAAAAGAGAGCAAATCTTTTTTGGTTTTTCATTACTTCTTTAAGTGAGTTTATTTATTAAAGCTTTAGTTCTTCAAATAATTTTTTCTTGAACGAAAAGATTTAATAATAAATATGTTTAATTCTCTTTTATTCTTTTTAATATTGAAACTGAATTATTTTTAATTCACTAATTTTTGCAGAGATACAACCTTTGTTAACATATTTTTATTAGATTGCTAATATGACTATTCTGACAAACAAAATTCAAAACTAATATGTAAGTAATAATATTTTTGTTTCAATAGAAATTACCGAAAACAAGAAACGTCCAACTTTCATACTTTCTGTAGATCTTCATTGGAGTGGTTTAAAACTTCCACCGCTATCAAAAATTACAAAACAGCGGCGCTGTGGAAATAAAAATCAAACATACACATTGCAGCAGACGAATGTTAAATTTTGATTTTAAAATCAACGATCTCCAACAATATTTATACAATGTGAAAACGCGCTTAGTTGTATGATTTAATACTTTTAAAAATAATTGTGAAAATAATATATTACTTTTTAGTTTCTTAGGATTAAGAGATTTACCTAATATTTTATAACAGTAGTGAAACTTTTTTTTTGCATTTTCTCAGGGTTGTTTTATATACTTTGTTTTATTCTAATTTATAGTAGTGTTATTTTATATGATCTAAAAACTACGAATAATTATAAAGAGTTCAAAGGTAAATCGAAATATGTCAATAGTTAACTTTCTCACTAAACCCTTACTATTGATTACATAGTCATCAAAAGAAAGAATTCCACAAATGTGATTTAATCACATTTTGTGAATTGTACTTATTAATTGAATTGTACATTGATTATATTCACATTTATGATTAAACATAATTGCTAAACCAGTGATTAAATTAATGTAATGATGTTGATTTTTATTTATGTTCCCTCATCTAATATTCTAAAATGATTTACTTTAATATGTATCGCCACACGAGAATGCATTATTTTTTATAATGTTTTGTTGGTGATGAAATTCAGTTTTTTATCTTGTAGCATTTAACAGTTTTTACATACTCCTTCTTTTCTTCTATTGGTTAAGTTTTGCATTATAATTTGCATATATAGTTTATTATATAATAAACAAATAAAGTTTATTAATAAATATATCTAAATTAGTTATTATTGTATTGATATAATTATTATTATTAGTATTATTATAACACAATCCATACAGCAATAATATTCATTAATATTTATGATAATTTTATTAATATTTATTTATATGAGTACAATTAAAGGAATACAATTCACGAAATGTGATTAAATGTATATAACTTTTCTTAACCAAGGGACTTTTTACCTGTTTAATTCTTGCAAATCCTGGTCTTTATTTAACTGAATTGAATCGCGAGTTTTTAAATCACGTTCTAATATGTCATACCTGAGTTAGAAATATCTATATTAAATTCAAATAATAATGAATTCACAGTTGAGTAATACTTATGAATACCATTGAGATTACATTTACAAGTATCCATAAAGTTTCTATCAAATCTACATTTAAATATTTCCTCATAATATTGCTTATAAAATTCTATTTAAATTTCGATGTCTATTTATATATTAGCAAGTTTATATGAATTTTCGGTCATTGTAAACTTACACAATTATCTCAAGAACCATTAAAGAATTATGATTTTTCATTAAAGCTTTTTTAGATTAGTTATTAGGGTTAAAAATTACATGAGAAAACATGCGTCTGATAAATGAGAGAGGGGGGCTCGATAAGTAATTACCACATTTTCATATAGAACTAATTTAAAGATGTCAAAAGATATATAACAGTGGAAATAGCATTAACAGAAACCGCACAGATACTTATAGAAATAGTTTAAATGATATTTATAAATAATACCATTAAACTGGTATTAAATAGTAATTCTTTTAACTCAATAGAATATTGGTTAAATCGTGTTACATTATCGACGCGTTTCATTATGTGATTAATACATGTGTTTATTTCTCTCATTACACAAAAAATATTTAAATATATTTTAGAATAAATATAGTAACATTTATAAATTACACAAACAATTATACAGTTCACAACAGTATCGTTGTGGTTGCAATGCGATCGTATAAAATCGTTGCACAACTGACGTAATATTCTTATGCGATGGTTGATTGAGTATTCATTACAGTACTTCTGGTGATCGTATTAATGGACGGAAGTGTTATTAACTGCCACTACAATGTTGTATTTTAGCAGTAGCGTTTGATGGATGTCTTCCTTGATCACTTTGATTTATTACCGTCTCGTTTCTAGATTTTGATTCCGACCATCGTCGAACAGGACGATCCATGATTATGGGCATTTCAGCTATAAGATTATTTTCAAACTCTGAAAGCATTAAATAATTTTCTACTTTATTACACGACGTTATGCAATCTCCGATATAGTCTATCTCATCTAATAAATTATCTGGAATATCCATATCTGCAATTCCCTCTTCAGAAATGCATGTTAATTCAGGTTTGTCTGCTCCAAGTGTATCTACAAAATCCATTAATAATAAGAGTAATATTAAAAAACTTGACGAGTAATAGCTCTAAGATTATTAACAATAACAAGATTGTTATTACATACAAATAAGGCGATTGTATAATTTTGTAATACTTGTAATAAATTTTAGATTTCAAAATTGGGAGAAATATAAATTTTTAACAAAACAGCGACTTTTTTGCCTTTTTTTTTTAATTATAAATAAATTCTTTTACAGTTAAAATCTCTGTTTTTGCAACCTTAACGCATTAGAATAAATATGCTTAGTACTTATTATTTAGTTCTGAAGTTAAGCAAAACTGTGTTGCATAAATCTAACCTTGTTGGGGAACTAGTTCCGTATTAAGAACCAATGCAGCTGCTGCAGCACTCGTAATAATACCTTCATTTTCAGGTTCAGGGATAAACGATAGTTTTCTTCTTTGCGGACAAGAATATATCGTGCAAAAGTGTTTTTTCCCATTGGTCGTGTGTTTGTGTCTAACAGTACTTCTTCTATGTAAATCAATAAGAAATAGCAATAAACCGCCCAAAAAAGCTCACAGTGAACTGAAATAATATCCAACTTTATCGCCACAGGATAAATTGATGTAACCTGCAATCGGATATTATGTAAATAAGTGTGATAATTTTAAATCTATATATACTAGAAGGGAAACATCCTTCATGTTTATTTCGTTGATTGGCACATTTTTTGAGCAACTAACAAAATCAAAGAAATCAATATTTTTATCTTACTGGGTAGATTTTATTAAAGTTTCTTCATTTATCGATTAAATGTAAATTTTGGTTAATAAAAAGTGTTATTTTTTGAATATTTTGTTCTAAATAAATGGAAAGTTGTCAAAAGTGAGCTGGTGTCAATTTGGAGTACAGTGCTTTTTTGTATTTCATCTTAGGAAATAGTTAAAATATAATTGGGTTGGTAAAAAAGTAATTTCGGTGTGCACAAATAGATAGCATTATGCCTGTTTTGTTATTCTTCTGTCAATGCTAAAATGTTCTTCTCTTAAAATTTGATAGCTGAAACATCTAGATCAGTACACTGATTTTAAGTACTTCTGGATCCTATGTACTAAATTTGAAATAACTCACTTGGGAATTTCTTCATGCCATCTATAGAACTCTCTCAAGTCGCTTTTATAAAATGACACTTTATTTCCATAGAAAACGATTTAAGCAATAATTTTTCGCAACATATTTTAAATGATTTTTATGATTTTAATTTAGATTCACTTTCAAAATATTATGACCAACATAAGAAAAAGAAAGATAAAATACGTAATTTTTCCATTAAACAGAACCCACATATCCTTTGTAATGACACGAATAATTGGATCATTAATTTATTAGATACTGATCTATACAATTCAGTCAAAAACTTTATTTCATTAGGTGAGAAATTCAGTTTCCAGAGTTCTTGTCTTCACAAAAATGAAATTAATGAAAATCTCAAAAATATTGAAGTCAGTATTAATAAATTTCCTTTGCGTGTACAGAAGGACATCAGAAAGGGTGTTACTGATAT
>JABFOX010000573.1:0-16002 GCA_022817665.1 Axea sp. ZL-2020
TTTCTTAGATATGCGGATGTTTTTGGAAAATTACAAAGTTTGGGGTAGCAGACGACAAAGAAATCTGAGTTTCCGTAATACACCCGTATATTTGAGAAGAAGTTTAAACTTATAAACTGAATAAATTCATACATACTTACAGAATCTCGCTAGGGTAAGTTAATTAAAATGTAATGCATGATATAATTTATATTTAAAAAGACACTAACTCCGTGAATGCATCAGTGTTCTTTGCTTTTTCAAAGTTGTGTGCTGATTGGTCAGCGCGGTGTAGAAATCCTTGCGAGGCTATTGGTTGTCGACCACTAGTTGTTTTTTGATCAACTAAGTAAAGTGAAAGAGAAATTTCTCGTTGCATTAGACTTAAGGCCACTGGCGAGCACTAGTACTGTTAGGTCTTGTACTGTATAGGAGAAATTGTATTTCCATAGGATATATCCAAAGAAAATCTTTTCATGTACTTTAGTAATTTAGTTTGCAACACTGCTTCCTAGTTCTAATAACTCTCTTAATTATCAAAGACAATAATTTCTTAGTGGTATAAGGTGAAACAAAAAAAATATTTATTCACCGTCAACAATATAAAAAAAAGCACCAACAAAACAACGACAAATAAAAGAAAAGGGAGATTATTGAAATTGTTTAAAATGAATAACTTAAATTATTGGAATAAGTTAAATTTACCAGCACCTCCTGTTAAAACATGGTTTATCAGCAAACATAAATTTGGTAAATATTTATTAATTGATCTTCAAATAATTTTAATATCAACAAACAAATAATTTCATTTCATTGGCAAAAGTAGTTGACGGGCGAAATTAAACTTGGCTGGAAAACTAACATAAAAAATAGGGGGAATAAATAATTATTTAATTGTTATAAATAAATGGCAAAACGTACATTAATTTAAATATTAGTTCAGTGTGTAAATTATTTAACCAGTTACAGCATTGTCCTTAAACAAAATTTTAACCTATAGCTTATTAATGAAACATAAACAAAATTATTCCATTATTTAATATTTAAAGAGATTACCTTGTTATTAAAAAAAATAACGTTAAACATTTGTACTTTTAAATATAATTGTACTACCTCTTAAAAATACAAACTATGATGTCGACCCAACAAAAAAGTAACCTTAAAATAAACATTTTCTTTACATAAAATTGACATCTAGTTAATATTTATTTTAATTAAAATAAAGCAAAAGAATGATTACAATGTAATATTTCGCTGTTGTTGTTTTATGTGGTTTATCTTCTAATTTCAATAATTAATAACAATCAGTCATTGATTTCAAAAATTGTTTTGTTCATTAACATTACAAATAAACTAGTATATAAACATAAAGTATAAAGATATTAAAGATCTATTATACACATTTTATATTAGAGGTTTGCTCCTTTAATAAAAATTTTAAGTTTACTTTCTTACAGACCTGTTATTGCAGATTAAAAAGTTTTAATTTAAAATACATATTTAAAATATATTACACATTTTTTATTTACAATATTATTTGATTTAATGGAGTAAATTTCTATTGAAAATTTAAATTATGTGTATGGCTGCTTTCCTTTTTTTCTGTATAAAAGTATTACAATCTCTTTAAATAAAAAAAAAGAAAAGAAAAACAATATTTTCATTTTTTTAATGTATATATTTAATAACGTTTAGGACATAAATATTGTTTATATTCTGCTTAAATGATTAATTTATATTTTAAATTCTAATGTATTATTAATAAAACAAATTTTCAGATATTAATAAATTCACATCCATTTTAAATAAAATATTAAAAGATTTTGAGTCAATGAAAATGTTACACTTGGAAGCAGCAATTTTAAGTAGATTAATATATCGAATGAAAAGCAAATTTCGAAGTGATAAAGGTTTGAAAATGATGGAAAAAGTTAACAGAACATTGCTTAACTATTTAAGTATAAATTTTTATAAGGTTTACACAAATTTTAAGGAGTGTGTAGAAATGGATGATAATATGATATCATTACCATCAAAACAAATGCTTGAATTTCTTTTAATAAGAATACAAAGTTTAGCAAAGTTAATGTGCAGAGTTGAAGAAGTTGCCAAGCATGCTGGACATATGTTAAAATCTAGAATTAGCATGGGACATGCCTGGATTGTTTCATCAATTGCATATGCAGTTATTAGCAGAATTTGGTAATAAAAAGTACAATTATTTAATCTTAATACAGCATACGTTTACTGGAAAATATTATTTTATTTAATTTGCAAAAGCTTTTAGAAAATTTCTAATGCTTTTTTCATGATTACACAGGGTTTTATCACGACATGTAGTTAAAAAGTCTTGCAATTGGTATTACCACATGTATGAATATTTAGATACATTTAAAACTGTAGGTTCCAGTTGGTTACCTAAAAATTATGATTTACCAAGCAATTTAAAATTATGGCTTAATGTACCATGGATTGATCAATCTATGCCAAAGTATGTATAACAACCATATTTGTTGAGTAACTAACTAAAGTTAGTCTTGATATTTTATTATAAAGTATATAATTGTATTCGATAAGATTTATGATATTTAACCATATGCAATTCACACGTAAGAAAAAGAACTGAAGATATATTTTTTTAGATAATATATTAGAATATATAATAGAATTTTTAAAGATTATTATGAAATCAAACATGGTCAAGCAGATTAATACATTTTGATTTATATTGTAATTTTAATATAAAAGTAGTTATTGTATTTATTGCTTTGTTAATGTACTAGATCTATTACCAAAATGTTTCGTTAGAATAGCTTTAATATAATACAAATTTTGTTAAAATTTGTTAGTAAATGTATTATAAAAGACTGATTTCTATTTATTGGAAGAACAATGTTAATTATTGAGAAATACATTATGAAAACGAAATTATTTATGATTTACTAACAGATATGAAATTAACAATATATACAAAAGAAATGTCACTTTTATAACTTTCTAATGTTATATGATAAAAAAAGTTTAAATAATTAAATTTTCATGCTTTATTTTTCGATCATTAACATTGTTTTTCTTAAGTGTAGAAATAAATATTTTACATATATTTATTAAAAAGTTAATAATAATTGAATTAATGTCAAAACAATTATTCATATTTTAATATATTTGATGTATAAATAAAAATACTATACTTTTTTTTATTTATTAATTTATTGAATATTGCTGAAAATAAATGTTGGGTTAATTAATTTAAATAAGTAAAATTATAATGAGTAACGCTTAAAACATGATTAATTTTGTATTTTATATAAAATGAAAAGACTATATCATTGTGAAATTAATAATGTTAATACATTGCTAAAATGTATTATCCCCTTCCTGTGCTTTAACGAGTCTGCTCGTGATAAAGATTTTTGCCTAAACATCAATATGACAATCCAGGCTTGTAAACAGATAGTCGGGTCTAACACATAAACATCGCCTGGGCCCAAATTTTGTCTAGCTAAATGGCACGGGAAAAGGTTAAAATCTTTTAGCTTTGAGAAAGTTTGAATTCTGTGAATAAAACATCAGACATACAATTTTTATGGTCCTAGAACACTGAAACTATTTAATAATGAAGCAATAATACATTTATTATTACAGTATTCCAACACAAGAAAATTTATTACAATCTGTTTTAAATACAATTAATGTAGATGATGAATGTGACAATGATGTTACATCTAATATTGATAAAACACAAAAATCAGATGAATTGCATAAAAATATTGTCGATGAATTATGTAGCAAAAACATGGAAACATTAACTGATGTTGGAGGTAAGTTAATAAGCTAAAATTCAAATATTAATATGCCATACATTGAACTGAAAATCTTAGTGTAATCACTTTTCTTTATATACTTGTAATACTTATACATTCACTTTTCTTTAAGAACCAGTTGACAGAAATAAATTTGAATCAGTTATTAGGACGTCAGATGAGATTGTATCTAAGAAGTAAGTTAACATATAAAATATTTTATAACGTTTTAAATTTAATATTTAATACATTAATGTTTTTGCTTATTTTAGGAAAAAGAAAAACAAAAAAAGAAAATTTGAGGAGAGTGAAAGACACTCAAAGAAAACATCAAAAAATAAAAAAAAGAAAAGATGTAGAATTATGGATAAATCTTAAGTATAATGAAAAACAAACAAACAAAGAAATGTATATCTAATTTAAATAAACAATATTTAATACCACTTTGCTATTATCCAAAGGTTAATTCATTAATTGATCCAATTCAGGAATAAGCTTCAACAACAATGTTGATATTAAAAGAATGTCATATATTCAAAGTTAATCATCCACAAATTAGATAAATTGGCGAATTAAATATCTTAAGGTCAGGTATGAAGGGTACAAGAACAAAGTTAGTGTCTTTTAAATAAAAATTATATCATAAATTATAATTAATTAAGACAGAATTTTGTTGGCATGGGAGAATTTATTCAATATAAAATAAGCTTTTTATTAAATGTATAGATGTATTTTGAAAACTATACCATCTATATCAGCAGTTCAATTTGTTTTGTAATCCTAATTTATAAAATAAGGCCACATTTTTAATTAAAAATTTAGATATATAAGCCGAATAAATTGTTTCGCACTTACAGAATTCGATTTTAGTAAATTTATGACACAACGTGTGATACCATTTGTATTTAAGAAGACACTAATTCTGTGGTACCTTACCTTAATACTAATGGTTTAAAATAAACTAATTTCAGGTCAGATTCAATATCCTCTTAAGATTATATCAAATATCACACATTTTAATAAAAATGTTATATAATTTGAACGGAATCCTTCCACCACCACAGGACAAAAATATTCCAATAAATGTTAAAATGGTTTTAAATTTGCAAGAAATGTTATAATATTAAATTATTTTATAATGCTAAATAAGAAAATGTAATTATATTTGATATTTTAATCTATCAAAATTTAAAACTAGAAATAATATTTAAATAAACTATAGTCATGCTGATGAAATGAAAATAAAGAAGATCCCAAATGATAGTGCTGGTTAAAAGATGAACAAAAGTTTACTGCTTTCCCTACAATGTAAACAGAAAGCATTCTTCTATAACATGCATATATAAATATTAAATTATTACACACAATATAGAAATTATTAAATTTAAAAGTTGACTTTGAAAATTATATAAGCATTAATAAAAAGAATTAATATACCTTCTTTGAAGCAACACCAATTTTGCTCTTTTTGGTACCTCGCACCTTTTTCATTCTGTTTTTTCTCTCTTTACGTTGTTTCGTAGTTTGTTTTTGTTTTTCATACAATCCATGTCGCGGCAATCTATATTTTGGTTCGAATTTTTTAGCAAAATCTAATTTATCATAAATCAAAGCAAACCCTGTACTATTTCCTCCCCCAAAGTTTGTAAGGAATCCAAATGTGAAAATTACATCTGAGGTTACTTTGTACATTTTCACCAATTTTTCACAAATTTCAGTTTTGCTGCCAGATTGTTTTCCTGGATGCAAAGCATCCACAACCTATTTTTTTTTTAAATTGTAAACAAGTTGAAAAATAAATTAAAAAAATAAATAAATAATCTACCATTTGTTTACGACATAGAAGCCGGTTAGTCATAAATTTCCTTGTCCGGATAGTGGCTGTAGTCTCACTCTAAAATTATACCCATTTGAGGTTAATTTCATTGTTTATTTAAGCATACAAAAAATGTACATGTTATTGTAAATTATATATTATTGAAGTTACTGCATTAAGTATTAACAATAATATAACAATTTTATTTAATTGTTGACAATGGTTTACCATGACTGAATTGTTTAAATTATACCAGAGACTAAATTAATAACTGTATTTTTGCAAATGAAGTACGCTAAATTTAAGAATGAAAGTTGTATTTTGGATTAGGTTATATTCAATGCAACAAAAATTATTTTTAATTTTCATTAATTGTAAATAATACATCTACTATATCAGGTGTATGTGTGTGAATCCTAAATTTGCCCATAGAGAGCTCTGGTAGTCAATGTAGTTACTGTCAAACTGCATCATTGACGTCATTTCCTTAAAATATCTACAAAGTTTTTGACTCACAACAATATAAGTTTTATACAACAGCATAATTTTTAATAGTACTGTACATGTCAAATTTTATGCTTGGAAAGTACGATTTGTGGACAGAATCGATTTTTTTGTTACTATTTGAATTAAACTGCTGCAAAATCGCATGGAATTTTTATTGAAGCTTATGGTGAGCATACTTTCGGTAAATCACTGTGATTTGAGCGGTTTATACAAATAAAAATTAACGATCTTGACACGAGAAACTAGGAATGTAGAACACCGACAGAATTTGTAAACAGCGAATCAAAAGTATTGTTGCATGAGGATGACGCTCAAATGCAACAACTCCAAGATCAGTTAAATGTCATACAAGAAACCGTTTCTGAACGATTGAAAGCTGTGGGAAATAGACAGAAGATAGGAAAATGGCTTCTATATGAACTAAATAAAAGAAAGCATGAAAATTAAGAAACTAAACCGCAATGGATGGAAGACAATACTCTATGTCTGATGGAATCAAAAAACTATGATATATTATGAGATACTGAAACCTGACAAAACCGTTAATACTAAATACTATTGATACCTAATTTTGTTTCATAATAATTCACCACCACATATAGCAAAATTGATCAAGGAAACTACTGACTTCGTCCAATTATTATTTATTTGCATCAATGGGACACACACTTTCTGAGTATTCTAAAGAAAGAAATGTGTCGATTCTTCATAAATTACCCTGTTTAAGTTAGAACATATAATTCGGAATTAAATAGACTAAATACTATACTTTCGCATGGCAACATTTTCTCAAAATATGTGACTATAGGTAACTCCTTAAGGTCACGTCTCATGGATTATTTCACGGAGTTAGTGTCTTCTTAGATACAATTGGTATCAGATATTATACTTTCATAAGCTATCCACTGCAGAATTCTATGAGTGAGGGAAATTTTACTCAGCTTACAAATCTACATTTCTAATGAAATATATGGATGTATTTTGTAAACTACGATTGTTTTGTCGTCTGCTCACAAAAAGACTGTAATTTCAAAAATACATCTCTGTATTTAATAAAAATTTTAGACTTGTAAACTGGATAAATTCTTTTATACTTACAAAATTCCGTTCTGATCAGTTAATGAGAATGTAATATATGGTATAATTTGTATTTAAAAAGACACTTTAAGCATCACAAGAAAATGAAATGATACATTTATAAACTTGCTGTAAAGTTTTAGTTTCTTTTTAATTTTTGCTGTTGCACAAAATAATTGTTCATTTATGGCAATATATCATAGATGCTTGAACAGAGTTAGTGTCCTCGTAAATATAAATATAAATGCAAATTCTGTGAATGTGAGAAAGTTTATTTAGTTTACAAATCTACACTTTTAATCAAATATGTGGACGCAATTTGTAAACTACAATTTTGTTGTCTATTCACATTATCTGTAGTTTTCAAAATACATTTCCATTCATCCAATGGGATTTTTGTTATTTTTTCTGATATTGTCGTATTTGGATTTTTTATTTGTAACGTCATCTAATTGTTAATTCTGAGGCTATTTAACCGAAGTTTTAATAACTTTAGTTTTATTGAGAATATTCAAGCAGTAAGATTTAAAATGGCCTAATCTAGTAAATAACGTGTAATAATTCATCTTAATGTTGGCAAAATTGTATCAAGCTTTAAGTTTTAATGGCGACATCTAAGTTAAGATGGCGGCATCAAAGTAAAACACCGAAGTTGCCAGAAGCAGTGTTACGTGCCTATAATCGGCATTCGGTTTTATAGCGCGAAGTATGTTTTTCTGAGTAACTTATGCGTAATTTTGTTAACACAGTCTTGACGGGCATTTGAAGCGTAACGATATGGCGGAATATCTGGCATCGATTTTCGGTACAGAGAAAGACAAGTGAGTTTTAAGATCAGAATAACTATTTATGTGTTTTGCAAAGTAGCACTTAATTATGTTTAAATTATCTTTTCAGAGTTAATTGCTCTTTTTACTTTAAAATTGGAGCATGTAGACATGGAGATCGATGTTCTCGAATACATAACAAACCGACATTCAGTCAGGTGTGTTTCTTTATTTTATTTCCTTCCTTATTTTAAGTAAACAGATAGAAGAGATAATAAATATCTTTTGTATTCAATAGTTTTAACCTCTGTGTGTACAATCCACCCACAGCGTGTATATATTTTTTATACAGATGTAAATATAAAGTAATAAGCAATGTACTTTTTGTCTTTAAAGTTTGTATGCATTTATTTTTTAATATTGTAATTATAAATTAAGAAATGTATTATAAATTAATTTCAGAACAATTCTGTGTTTGAATTAATATTTTGTTGGCACGATACACTTAGTATGTAATAAAATACTTTGAAAATATTTTATTATGTATTGCTTTTTTTTTAAATAAATAAGAGTTAGAAATAAAGTGCAGGTTATATTTCATATGACTGACATTATTGTTTTTTAAATAATAATGTGATTGTGATTTGCACTGGATGCCACTACTTTTCATTGAAGCATGTATAGTAAATTAATTCTATTAATATTTTTGTATTTAGACATGTCTTCTTCAGAACTTATATGTCAATCCACAAAACTCTGCGAAAAGTGCAGATGGTTCTCATTGTAAGTATTTTATGAAAATTTCTGAGCATTTGTTATAAATATGGTTAATAATGTTATTTCTTTATTTTTAGTGGTGGCAAATGTTTCTGACGAAGAAATGCAAGAGCATTATGATAATTTTTTCGAAGATGTTTTTGTAGAATGTGAAGACAAATATGGAGAAATTGAAGAAATGAATGTGTGTGATAATTTGGGAGATCACTTAGTAGGCAATGTTTATATCAAATTTCGACGTGAAGAGGATGCTGAAAAAGCAGTTAATGATTTGAATAATCGGTGGTTTGGCGGAAGACCTGTTTATGCTGAATTATCACCTGTAACTGATTTCAGAGAAGCTTGTTGCAGACAGTATGAAATGGGGTATTTACTTTTGTTTTAATTTAGTTTTTGTCTAGTTGTCTTTATTGAAAACAAATTATTTCTTTATGTACATAATTAATATTTATTTAACTTATGTAAGCTTATATTAAAATTGTTAAATTTTAAATTTAAATTACATATAATAAATATTTATAAAACCTGTAAAACAGATTTTTATAAAATACAGGTTTCACATGAATTACAAAATTAAATGAAATTTTAAAAAGTTATAGAACATAATAGTAGACAAAGAATTAATTTTATTTACACTGCGAATTGATAAGTAAAATATTCCAATAATAATACTAAATTATGGTATATTGCATTTCTATACATATAAATTAAAAATAATAATATATTATCTTACATAATTATATTTGTATGAGAAAGATACAATTTAATTAACCTTAAAGTGTATAATTAAAATAATACTTAATACATCATTTTATTAAGTTTTAATTATTAAATTAATTAAATAAATAATAATAATTTAATAAATTTTGTACATGTTGCAAATATTAATAAAAAAACTTGGAAAATTAGTAATACTTAGTTATGAAACTATTGATTATGTTTATTCAAACCTAAATAACTTAAATTTATTGTCATCATTAAAGTGCATTTTTCTATAATTCTTATTGGTAGAAGTTATATTTATGAAATGTTTCATAGTTTCATTATCCTGTATAAAGAATTTAATTTGTAAACGAATAAAGTTCTGAACTTTAATTAATAAAAAATTGTAAATCTTATAATATTAGTCAATCCTATTATTTGAATTAAAATTGATATAGAATAAATCAATCTTCTTAAAACAAAAGATTAATGGACATTAATAAAGATAAATCAAAAGAATATACTTCAGAACTGCGTATAAATGCTATTATATAATAATTTTTAATGCATCATTGAGTCATGTTTTGAAAATTTTTTATTTTTAGAGGATTACTTTGTAATTTTATATAAATAAAGTTAGTATTAACTGATTTTTGAATCGAAAATTAATTATTGGTACATGAAAAATATAAAATGTTTTCTTAAATGTATGATTTCTTAGCACGCAACCAAGTCAAACTTTGGAAACAACTATTATTGATTTATACTTTTCATTGCGTAGAAATATATATATTTTGCTTTGTTAACAAAACTTATACCAATGATGATTGTATGAATATTGTATTTGTGTTGTTAATTTTGTTAGTTTTATTATAGAAAGTCTGATTAAACATGAATTATTGTTCAAAAAAAAAAAAAAAAAAGTAAATATTTACTATTAATCATAATTATTTTATACACATTTAATTGTATAAGATATAACTGTAATTAATATAAATATGAATCTAAATTAGTCTATACATTTTCTATATGAATACTTTTTCGATTTAACGTTTATATATTATATTAATTTTTATACTAATATTTGCACATTGAGATAGTATTAAAATAAATGTCAGTCATTTAAATAAAATTAGTTATTTGAATAATATCAAATGGTTTTTATAAAATGACAAATACTTTTTTATGATTTAAAATTTTTATCAATTAAAATAAATTATTTTTGGACTATTGTTTTGTGTTTGTGAGTTGCAAAAGAACTATGTGATATAACATCAACTATAATAAGTAATAAAACCTACTTTTTTATAGTATATAAAATTATACCATTTCCTAATTATCTTATGTTAAGTACATGATTAATAACATCTTTTTTAAGTAAAAATGAAATTAATTTTTCAGCGAATGTACTCGATCAGGATTCTGTAACTTCATGCATTTGAAACTAATTTCTCGAGAACTGCGTCGATATCTATACAGTCGTAAAAAGGGGAAAGGCAGATCAAGATCTCGCTCAAGATCTCGTGGCCGTGATCGGAAACGACGATCGCGTTCTCGAGATAGACGATCGCGATCTAAAGATCGTCGTAAGGGACGAGATGACAAAGGTCGTGATGGACGTTCTGGGCGATATTAATTTTGACGCGCAAATAATTTTAGGAAACATCATTTTCATGCCATTTCAATAAAAGCATTGTTCTTATTAATACATTGAAAAAAGTATCTGAGAAAAAAATACAATTAATTATGAAATTTTACATATTAAACGTGCATATTTACAATGTAATATTTTGTGCGTTTTTTACAGTATACTTTTTTCAACGTACTTGTAAATTTAAACAATATTTGTTTTAAAAATAACTTTAAATTAAGAAAGTTTGCTTATATACTATATTTAGAAATGACTACTGGTAAATTTGATTTTGTAATAATAGTTCTATCATTCATATGGTTGTAATTGTATCCATAATTTTTTATGGTTATATTTTTTAATTTTAAACAATACCTTTCAAATTTATTATTATCAGTGAATTATCAATATCTATGTAATTGAACTAAGTAAAAATATAATTACAGTATAAATAAAATAAGTTATTTTTTATTCATGTTTTTAAAACCTACTTAATATTATCCTCTTGTACAAATACTGTCATTTTTATTATTGTCTATTGATTCATATACTAACTCTATATATATATATATCTTTATGAATTCATTTCATTTTATATATAAATTATATAGATGCATGTAATGAATTGAAGCAGATCTCGTATATTAATGTTATACTTGTATGAGGCTGTATCAAATCCACATGAATTATATTATTTTCATATGAATTTCTATATGTCAAATGAATAGTTTTATAGGCTTGTAGACATTTATGCTTTATTTTAAAATTGCATGATTCCAGAGGCAACCCATAAACAAATTACACTAAGATTTACACTGACAATTTTATATTATAAGTTAAATATATTAAAAATCAAATTAACTAATAATAAGTAAATGTGAAAGTGTTACGCATAAATGTAAACAATCTCTTTTACAGTTTCATATAAAACTATATGCATCTTGATTATACTGTGGTTATAGTGTAATTTCTATTCGAAGATGCTTGTTTTTTGTCTTACAGAATAAGCGTACATGAGTTTAATAAATTGATAAATTTATATTCAATAAACAAAGGTCGATAAATATTTTACGAAATCTTATTTTAAACTGCTACATTATTTAACATAGACTTAAATAGTGTTGATGATGATTTCTCTAGTAACACAAAATAGTTATAAATATTTAAAAGTATTGTATATTATATAAATATTTTTCTTTATTTTACATGAATTTATTGACAAATATTTAATACTTATTAAATATTTTTATATTTTCTCATTAAATGTGAATATTTTGATGTCTGGACATTACATATAAGTATAATGATACAGTATTTAAACTTGACAAAAAAAAAAATATCGTATACATATTATATGCTGTTAAGGGTTGATAACATCTGAATATCATTTAAGCATTTCTATCAGTATTTATTTACTGGGTACAAATTCATGGACATTTCTTTTGAAGATAGTTTTAAAAGAAACTTATGTCTTTCATATGGGTATTATGTAAATTCTTATGAAAATTCTACTAATTCGTGATAAAATCTCTTACATAAGCATCACATAGTTTTATGAATGCATTTTATATAGATCCATATAGTTATAATGTTAATATATACACTTATACAAAGCGTATATATTTTTAGTTCGTAATAATAATCTTACTTAATTTAAATAAGTAAATTAATTTAAATATTTTGTTACTTATTTAAAATTGCGAATAATTAAAATCTGTTATAATCATCGACATGAAAAATAATTAGTTATTTTGATTTTCTGCAACATATTGCAACAGTTGTAAAATCATTAATAGTAATTGCATAAATATGTCCTTGCATCTGATAGCAAAACGCAGAGTCAATTTTTATACATTTTAAATTTATCTACTGTGTAATATTATTGGTTATCTTTAACTGATATATAATGAACTATTTCTATGAAGGTTGAGGTTATGTATATCTATAAATTGTCAATTATTCTTGTATTATTGATATTTGTTAACAATTAAATTTATAAAGGTTTGGAACATATTGACCGTAAGCAGTGATGGTATATTGAGGACGCGGCCACACTTCCCCTAACGCGAAATTGCCCCTTCCATACTCAGCAACGTGTTGGGTGTCTTTGTTCTTCTATTATGCTCTCTATCATTGAAACATAACACTAACGCCGCGCGTGATGAAAAATATAACTTTTACATCAACGTAACTCGGCAATACCTGCAGTTACCAAGGCATGACGTCACATGTATCTATCTTCTTCTTTAATTTGTTTTCTCTATTTTACAACATTTAGCCGTTCAAGAACGAATTCATGTTTTGAACGAAACATGAACTAACAAAACTAACCCGTATTCATGAAAAAGTGTATTTCACAAAGAAAATGGATTTTTTGAATCAGATTGCCTATCCACAGGGGTTTTGTAACTACGGGAATAAGACAGAGAGATCTGTGTAAATAAGCAGATGGATATGGTTAAAAAAATAAATAGATGTAAATAATAAATAAAAAATAAATAAGAGATACAAAAAGAGAGAAATTTCTTAATCCATCCGGTTACTCAACGTGAGCAAGGAAGTCGTCCTGACTCGTATCTATGCAGCTTGGCATCCTCAAGTTATTTCATCCTGGCTTTTTTATACGTCATGGCGACGATCTCAGGCACAATACTATTTGCATACATGTTTTATTTGCGCAACAGAAACGATTGGGAACACGGATGAACTCTTAAATCGCACATTTAGATTAAATTATAATTTCAACATTTTTATCAATTTCTTTTTATGATTAAAAATTATAAAAACGAGCTGCGCTATGTGAATAATAATAAATTTCTTTCTTCGTACGAAAGAAAACATGATAATGTTGATATACTATCTATAATTACAAATTTCATAATTAAAATTTTACTTTGGGAAAACTATTTTTCTTTTATCAAGCTTTCTAATTGATATGATTGTTTTCATCAGTGTCATCGATGCCCCAATAAAAACAATCAAATCAATTAGAAAGTTTGATAACAGAATAATAGTTTTCCCAAAGGAAAATTCAGTGCCATCGATGCCCCAATGAAAACAATCATATCAATTAGAAAGCTTGATAAAAAAATAATAGTTTTCCCAAAGGCGTTCCCCTCCCATGCGCCAGTCGGCTTTTTTAACAATAAATTCGGGAGCGGTCAGTACTAATGACTAGTTTACAACAATTGCCGCGACGTCGTCGTTATTTGTGGCATTGTTACGTGCAAAAATTTTTTCGTGTCCGCGTGTGTCCGCGAGTGTCCGCGAGTGTCCGCGAGTGTCCGCGAGTGAAAAAGTGCCCAAAATGGACGTCCTGCCTGATGGAGCAGCCACCCGAGGGTGCCCTAGGAAGGATGGAGGCGAGTCAGGACAAGCCCCTCGCCGGCGGTGAGTATAACTCTTTGAATATTCTTAAAAAGAGCATAAAAACGTGAGAATTCGAAAATTGTACATTAAGTGATGTTGCGTGTAATATATTTGATACAAAAATATTTTTCTAATTCTTCTCTTTGCCGCTTACTACTGTTTGTCAAGTTTGTCTCTACACTAATTACTCCGGTATAAAAATTACAAAATATTTATTATTTAATTGATGCAATATGATCATTGAGCTCAAAATATATCACTGCTACATCACTTAGTTCAATATAATTCAACAGAGTAGCATTTTTCCGCTTCTAAATGTCTGAAAATACATTTAAAAATCAGATGTCAGATCGAGAGAAATTCCCTCACTATAGGCGGCTCGCTGCCAGATCGAGGGAATATTAACATGTAAATCATGCGATTTAGACGGGCATTATCCCACGATCTAGCAGTAGAGTTTTGAGGGATCTTCGACCACTAAACTTCCCTCGATATCTAACATCAACCAAACTCAACATTCTTCGCCAATTTTTTCCGGATTTTACGACCAAAATTCAAAATCACGAAATTATAACAATTTTTTAAGGAAAAAATTTTTCGCTAATTTTTTCCGGATTTTTCGGCCGATATTCAAAATAACGAAATTAGGACCATTTTTTAAGGAAAAAATTTTTCGCTAATTGATTTCGAATTTTTCGGCCGAAATTGAAAATAACGAAATTATGACCATTTTTTAAGGAAAAAATTTTCGCTAATTGTTTTCGAAATTTTCGGCCGAAATTTAAAACCACCAATATTCGAACATTTTTCAAGAAAAATATTTTTCGCCAATTTTTTTCGGATTTTTCGGTCGAAATTGAAAACCTCTAATTTTCGAACATTTTATAAGAAAAAATTTTGTTTCGGAATTTTGAAGTTTTAGAAATGAAAATTGATAATCATGCCGATTCCGACGAATCCCTCGAATCCAAGCCACTATGAGAAACAGAACTTTCGTTCAGTTCTGCCTTCAAATTCATTAATCAATAACACATTGAATATTGTTAAAAAGAGCATAAAAACGTGAGAATTCGAAAAATATAGATTAAGTGATGTTTTTCTTAACATATATGACAACAAACGGCTTTCTAATGCGTCCTTTGGCCGCTTACTACTGTTTGTCCAGTTTGTCTCTATACGAATTACTGCCCTTTAAAAATTAATAAATAATTATTATTTAATTGATCAAATATTATCGTTGAGGTCAAAATACATCACGGGAAGATCACTTAGTTCAATAGAAATCAATACAACGGCATTTTTCCGCGTCTAAATGATTGAATACACATTTTAAATTCAGATGTCAGATCGAGAGAAATTCCATCACTATAGGCGGCTCGCTTCCAGATCGAGGGAATTTTAACATGTAAATAATGACGTTTAGAGGGGCATTGTCCCACGACCTGGCAGTACAGTTTTGAGGGACCTTCGGCCACTAAACTTCCCTCAATATCTAACAGAAACGAATTCCCTCAATATTTTTCGCCAATTTTCGAATATTTTTTAAGAAAAAAATTTTTCGCCAATTTTCGATAC
>JABFOX010000574.1:0-15996 GCA_022817665.1 Axea sp. ZL-2020
TCACTTTTGTTATCTGCTGGATGCACCAAATGTTAAATAACATTTTCACGATTATTTTGCATGGCAATTTATTATTTCCTGAATAAATTAAGCATGAAATATTCAGCAGATATAACATTTTACTTGTTCTATAATGCAATTATATATTATTTTTATTGGTATTTTTACAATCGATTTAAATAGTGAAATTTGAAGCAAATGTAATTCTTTTACGTTTGATAATTAAATGTTAATATAAAAATTAATTCTATTAAAATTAAAGAATGTCAATTTTTTGTATCAAATTAGTATCGTTTCAATAACAATCAATTATATTACATGTTTTCCAGAAATTGTCGTAAATATAAGCATTATGTCTGCTTTAAGTTTCGATACCTAAATCGATCGCTAATATATCAGTTAAAATTGTTTACCGTTTAAACATCCTACAAATATTAAACAAATATTAAACAAATATTTGTATAAAAGATACACATTCTTGACATTATATGTGTTAAAATTAAATCATTTTTAATTTGGCATTTTTATTTTTATGCAAATTATTCAATTAGACAAGAAATTGGCAAATCATGTTTCTGCTTTGTACATTTTTCATAATCTTTCGCAACGTTTACAAATTCATATCAATTGGTTTTAATAATTAACGACGTTTTACATGATAAATAGTTAATTTTAATTTCTCATTTGGCAAAAG
Source organism: Axea sp. ZL-2020 (assembly GCA_022817665.1). Classification (NCBI taxonomy): domain Eukaryota; kingdom Metazoa; phylum Arthropoda; class Insecta; order Hymenoptera; family Scelionidae; genus Axea; species Axea sp. ZL-2020. The sequence continues at coordinate 695 of JABFOX010000574.1, forward strand.
TTTATTAAACTTTACAGTGAGCTGCTGAAATTTATTAATAGTGACTTGTAATGAACAATTTGTATGGTCATAACATCAGTTCATTAATGCCTATCATAAAATGTAGCGATTAATACAAAATTACTCGTAATGATGAAAATATTTATATTAATATTAATCTAGTGAATGTTCCAATTACATTCGTAATTAATGAATGAATTCATTAATTATGCTCGTGGAGTTTGTATTAATTATTAAAATTAATTATCAAAGATAAAATGTTTCAATTGTGCGTTATTCTATTTCAGATTTCAATTCCATTAGCTCAGTATCAATTGACGTTACCAAAAAGTGCAACGTTGGCACATAAATTGATTCGAGCTTTTCATATTGTGGCTGATATATTACTTTGCATTCACTTCGCTTTGGATCCCTACATATATGTACTATTGCGTATGCCAAAACCACGATTTTCACTTTTGAAACCTTTATGTCGCATTTGCCGACCAATGGGTAGTAGAAGTAATTCTTTCACAGGTAGTTTTATATTCTTATAATTCAAGAACTAATTTTGAGCTTTAATTTGTTATGTGCAGAAATATCATTATATATAGCATGCCATATATATAAATTAGAAAATTAGTTCAATAAATATAAGAAATATTTTAACTGTAAATTTTATTTCTGTGGTAAGTTTATTCAATTACTTTGACAGCTTTTTATTATTTGGTTTAATTCATATAATTAGACATTTTGTTTATATTATATATAAAAAATTCAAGTAATAAAATGTATGTTTGTTTATCAACAAACAAACTGTGCAATTTACAATATATAACAGTAAAATGGTCCACTACATATGATATAATTTGACTACATCTTTTACGAATAAAATAACAGTCGGATTTCAAATATATCTTATAGTTAGCTCATACTGGATTGCAGACAAATTAAAACTAATTACTTAATAATTTACCGAATCGCAGAAGAAAGCTTTATTAAAAGATATTTATACCATACTTATTTATTATAAATTAGTACCCGATTTTTCATTTATGACAAAATATTTGAAATATTATTATGCTATTATATATATATTTGTTTTTTGTGTAAAATCTTGAAGTGAAAAAATGTATCATTAAAGAAATGCGTATTAAATTCATAACAATTATAGTTAAGAAAATATATGCTAGTTATTAAAATTTTCAATGAAATGGTACGACAAAGTTTTAATAATTTTTGAAATTTTGCAATGGCGTTAATGTAACATTTAAATGATCGTCAAACATTTGTTGCAGTAATTTTGCAACGACTTTTCAATGTGTAGTAACAATACGATATCACAATTTTGAAACTATACACTTCTTTGCAACTTCTGAATAATGTTTCTGATGTGTCATGACAATATTATTCTGTGATTGGGTAATTATATACACATTTATTAATTCAAATGTTAAAATCATACATTAACTGGTAACTTAAAAAAATTAAATATCGATTAGTTAAAAGTTGTTAATTATTACAGTTATTTTTTATCCGCAATCTTGTCATAGTATCATGACATAAATAGAATATTAATTTTTTTGCAACCTATTTCAACAAACGCATATTCTAAATCAGTGTAGGCAATATTTATTTCGTGCATTATTCGTTATTTATTAACCTTTTATTCGTGTATTAATTCGAACGATTTTATATATTGAGATATCAATTTGTATATTAATTATAACATATAATTATTTGTCAAATATAGCAACTACAACTGATAACCATGGCAGTAATGGAGATCCACCTACACCTATCACTGAAGCACCCTCTACACCTGTAAGCGAAGAAACTGAACATCAGCTTGTTCTGATTTCTGCTTAAGTAATTAAATATTTATAATCTCGATACTTTTGTTTAAAAAGTATAAAAAAGATGACTTGAATTTAAACATTTTTAATCGAATATTTATTTTTTGTTACATTTTTTTTTGAGAAGCTAGATTAAACATTCTATTGAATATATACACTTTTTTAATGCAATCTTTGGAATGAAATTTGTTTCAATTAAACCATCATTTTTATACGCGGAAATGTATAATAATGTCTAAAATTTTATTGATATTTTTGTACATTTTGTAATAAATTCAAAATGTTCATTATCTTATATCAATACAAATTCTATATTTTAAAGAACTAACTTTTAATATAATTAAAATAATTTAAATAAATGACTGAAAAAAAAGTATAAAGTGGCTGTGCTTTTATATTATCTCACATAGTGATTAAATATACTTATTGTGACATTTGTTTTCGTATATTTTATAATTTTTTTATAAAATATAATACTTGTGCCGATTGAAAATATGGCGACGGTGTATTTTATTTGTGTACATTTGTGAAGACTGCCTTGATAGAATATGGATAAATTTTATAATACTAGTGAACAGTAATTACTTAAATATTCTCTTGTTATAGAAGATCTATTTTGATCACTAAATCTATTGTAATTGCACATTATGAATAAATTTTCATTATACTTTTTTTCGAAATACAATACACTTTTTTAACAAAGGTTCTTTTATCACTAATTAATTTAATTATTTTTAACTTAGTACGATAAATGTACGTTTGTTTAATAAATAAATTATTTTCACTAATTAAGATAATCTAATTGAATATTTTTCCGTAGTAAAAATACATTATATAATTATGAAATTACTTCAACAATGTGAAAAATAAGTATATATTATAGTGTTCTGTGTAATTTATTGTAAATGTAATACATTCGTGTACTTTAGTATATAATACAAATAAACGATTTTAATAAATATATATATATTTGTGATTTTTATTTTTATCTTTTCAGAAATATAATAATAATTCAAACAAAATTACGTAAAACACTAATTTATGTGTGAACCACTTATGCCAGAAAAATAAATAATAATAACAATAGCAACTAAAAATTGCATTTTAAGATTATTGATTATTTTTCAAATTCTACTCACTTAAAGATGTTACATAGGTGTGGATGTACTATGTCACTTTTTTTTAGTAATTATTGTTTAAAGCGTACTGTATTCTATTAGTATTAATATGGAAGTAATATTGACCTTTGAAATCTAACTGTTGTACAATTAATTTGGAAGTTAATATTATCCAGTCTTAAAGCATCGATATTTATACCGGCAATTGAAATTAATATAGAAATAACATTACTTGCCACTGTTAACCCAAGAAATGTCATTGTTACTTTTTGATATTGGCACAAACTTTATGACCACAATTCCATCAAATCTCTGATATTGTGCTAATATTTGGATAATTATTAATTATTAAACCTGTACGTAATTTACAAGGTAATTTTTAAAAGAAATTTACTAATAAATTACCTATTTATACATACAAATGTAAATAAAATTCTAAAAGTTCTCTAAACCCAATAAAATTTTAAAATTTTGTCAAATTTTCAAACTTTTTATGTTTATTTTACAATAGAAAACAAACATTTTAACAAAATACTGATCATAATTATTACAAAAATGTAATAATTTTATGAGAATTTATTCAACATTTACAATAAGAAATTGAATAAATTAACTGTATTATATATATTCTAATATAGTAATTTAAAGATTTTCTATTTGTTTATAACGGAAAAGAAATATTCTCTTAACATTTCGGATGTCTTGTGATATTTAAAGCATTTCATCCAGTATTAAAACAACGAAAAATTTAAATGTTAAGAAAATATGAATTTCTTATTTTGCTATGAAAGACTATTATTAACAGGTAAATAATTAACTTCGTGTGTATGAATAAATTTATGCCTGTTATGTAAAATATATAATTTATTTATTATTGTATTAAATTGGATGAATATGCCTCTGCCATGAATAAATAAATTTTCATTAAACACATTCAATTTTGGGTGCGTTGTAACGTGAATAAAAAAACTAATAAAAGGTTCCGAAACGGTATAGATTTGTTTGTTGAGAAAATGAATGACTCAGTCATAAAGAAAAATGAAATATTTGATACGTATTTAAATCGTACATTTGTAGATTTTTCAAAACTACAATAAAATGAGTAATTCTCGTTATATTGTTTCTTAATTTTTTAAAGGTGAAATACTACGTAAGCATCAGCTTGACTTTAATATAGAATGCAATTTTAATGATTTCTTCTTTGTATTAAATGATTCACTCATTGACGTGAAATCTGTTAAATAAACTTTAATTATTAATAATAATTTTTGTGTTAACATTTTGTATTCTACATTTTTGAACTAAATTGAAAAAAAATACCGGGAATGCGCGGAATAAAAAAAAACACAGAAATCACTTTGAATAATAAAATTTTGATGAATAAATTTTACATCAATGATTCAGTAAAATACATATCAAACTGTCAAAAAGCTACAAAGTTATTTTAATTTTATGTTAGTATTTGTGTAATATTTTACGTAACATCTTTTAAAAAATTATAAATTTATTGGCACATTTTTTTTGAAGCATATTTTATAAAGTAAATCTTTGACGTATTTCCAAAATTAAACTTTGTTATGATAATCCAAGAGCAGAATATATTTACTATTTTATGAATAGTTGTAAAAAACCATACAAAAGCGCTCGAAAATATAATTGAAAAATTCCAATTATGAACTATTTTAGATTTGGCTTTGAACTAATAAGTATTCGAAATAAATTGTAGGAGAATCGATCAACTATATATTTTTATACAAATTTATTAAAAATATTTGTAGAATATTTTATGCATTTTTGGAGCATTTTAAAAACTAATTTTTCAATAATATTGTTTCTTCACAATTATAAAATTTATACTTTTTTAATACTAGTGTTAAACATTATTTTTTTTTAAACATATTTGTAAATATATGAAGTTTTTAAAAAGATTCATAAAGAATAAACAATTTTGTTAAATATACAATTTTGCAAGTATTATGGAAATAGTTACGTACAAAAATCATTTGTATTAAAATTTATATTTAGCAGTTATATTTTTTACTAGAGTTAATTAATTTTATAATTATATTAACTAAAGTGTTTGCTATTTCAAATATAAAATGTTTTTGTTAATATATTAACACAAAAAGTTTGTTGAACTAGAAAATTTGTTTCTTAAAATAATAAGTATATTTAATAACATAATGTATGTATATTTTCTTCATGTATCTTCAAAAATTTTCAAAAAATTCTCCATCCCCTTTAAAAAATTTCAAAACAAATGTAGATTGATAATTTTTGTGTGATGATCTTATTAAATATTTTCTATTTTCATTACTATAAGGTCAATTCTGAAAAACTTGAACAATATGTCAGAATTATGATTTTTTAAATGTTTTGGTACATTTGTATTTTTAATCATTTTAGGGACCTTTTAGATAAGTTCTTTCTACGAAGAACTTAACATAAATAACAGTTTAGATAAATATTAATGTTTCTATAAGCGTATGAATAATTGCAGATACAAAATGAAATGCTTTAATATATCGATGAAAACTTTGTACTGCAATGGTATTATAATAATAACAAATAAATTTTGAAATATCTTGAAAGGAATATATTTGTTTTACAAGTTATGTCACAAGACAATAATTTATGTAGCATGATACAAATCATAAATTAAATAATAATTTTGTACTTCGTTTTTTTCGTGTTAATATCAGTTTTTATTCAAAACGCTGTACTTATCATCAGTGAATTTTTCATAATTTTTTATTGTCGACATCAAATATCTTCTACCATTTTCTTCTTGTAGTTATTTTTAATAATCTTTTGTAGCTTTTTAACGATTAAAGGATTCAAAACAATGCTTAAGAAAATTGTGTAATTGAAGAAGTATAGTCTTTTACACATGTTTTGTTAGATCAGCGCCAGTAAATATCACTTTTTTACATTTATAATTGCTGTAAACAACACACATGATTATTTTTGTTAATGTGAAAATTAAAGTTACTTTTTAAACAGAATCTTAATGTTAAAACTAAGATTAGAATTAAGAAAAAATTTTTATATTAAATTATTGCAAATATTTTGTTTCAAATTCCTGAATTTAAATTTTTATGTATAAATTGCGCCGTTATTTTACATTTCAGTTAGCTTTGTTTATGTGCGATAAAAGTATGTTAAACCGTTTTGATATTCACCGGAAGTATTGCTCTGTTCTACTTTTTCCTCCTACTGGACAGATAAAAAGCAGTGATCTTTGTGTACAAGTTACAAAAATTATTAAGTAATTTACGAATTCAAAATTATTAATATAAACGTAGTTCTGAAATATGAAGTTTTAATTTACAAAATGAACATATTAAATATTAATCTATTAATGTTGAATTAAGTAGTTTTCAATAAAAATTTTTTTAGTGTATATTTCAAAATTACATTTGTATTTCATTTTAATCCATTTGCCTAAACGTAAACAATATTTTATTTACAACTTGCGAGCATGAAGAGAGTTTTTAAAAATATTGTGTTACTGAAAGCGTTTCATATTGTACTATTGTATTATAGCATAAATACTTTGATTCAATTATATTCAGATATTGAAATGAAAATTATAAATGAATTCATTGGTTTTTAATGAGAAAATAAATTTAATTTTGTTCTTAGCAATAATGAATGAAAGAATATTAAATTCTTCATTACTGTAATAAAAAGTTTGATTAAATCACTTAATTTTCTGTAAAAATATAAAGTTAAAAATAGAAATTATGTAGATTACAAATAAAGAAAAGATTTAAATATTCATACAAATGTATACAGAATAATTTAATTATATGTATTCCAGGTAACATAGGTAAAATGTAACTAATTTCTATGAAATTGATTGACATTCTTTTCAATTTTCCACTTATATGTAATCTATCCAATTCTATTTCCAGTTTACTAGATATTGTTAAAGTGAAATCATAGTGTTTAAACATTTGTATAGTTTAAGTTTTATTTCATATTCTATTTTAATATAATTCGATAACTGTTAAATATTAACTATAAAATAAGTTAATTAGTTGTTCATCTACATTTCTCTAATTTTTATTCTAACGGATTCACCTTACATTAATACTGCAGTATATTTCAAAGGTTACTTTAAAATATATAATTCGTTACAAATATTTAATTTCTTAACATATATTTTCATTAGTTGCACTGTAACAACTAAATTTTTAAAATACTTATACAGTGAATTTATTTCACTGTAAAGATTGTTTATTTTAAGTACTGAATGATTCAGACAATAAGTCTAAAACATTTAATTAAGTAACAGGTAAAATGTTAAAATATAATTAAATAATTATAAACACAAACGTGTTTTATAATGTATTTTAAATTATTAATATAAGAAATTGTCTATTGTAAAAATAAACATTGAAACATTTCTAAAGTATACATTAACTGATACTCAACATTTCAAACTTCATATGCATCAGTAATAAAATATTCATTATTAAGTTCTTGTTTTGAATATAAAAAAGGCAATTTTGCATGAAAATTAAATATGAATAAAATGATAAATATATAAATTTAAAACTTGTTTTTAAATAAATGTTAATATTATAATTATTAATTTGAAACATTATATACTATTTATGTTAGATGTTATTGATTTACATTAATGAAATAAAGGAATGAATAAAGAAAATTATAATCACACGAAATGGAAAAGATATTTTCTTTTTTATAAGAAATGTTGCAAACATTTCTTATACAAAGACAAAAAATACTTAACATTTATTGAAAAATGTTTTTATTATAGACACATTACAAACAATACTTTTATCCTACCTTGACAAAATATGTAAGCAATGTATAAAAGTGATGTGAAAAATGATGTTCGTATTGAAAACTTTGATGATCTAATAATTATTAGCCTTTCAATGATGATAAACCTGCTTTTATAATTTCGTCAACTTTAAGCAAATTACTGGCGATTACAGAGCTGAAACAAAATTATAAAATTATAATTGTTTGTATGTATAAAACTGATATTCAATTATTTATACAAAATAAAGATTAGTTACTAACCAGGAATTAATAATCTGTTTTTTTACAATATAATTGTCAAAAATACCGGCATCGCTTGGTTTCAATGCTTCTCCAGTATTAATATCAAATCCAACTGGTTCTCCAAGTGCTGAACTTTCATCCAACAGCTTGACAATACTGTCTTGTGCGGCGAATCCAGAATTGACAGCTTTAAATAAATTATTAATTTCATTAATTGAAACACAGTACAGTATAACATTGAAATATATATTTAAATAAATTTTTAAAAATAATTATACCTAATGTTTTAGGAATGATAAGAAGAGCATCGGCAAATGCTTGAATTCCTAAGCGTTGCTTTCCTTTAACTTCTTCTTTGTAAGCATGTAGAGCCCTGCTTGCTGCAACTTCAAAAGCTCCAGCACCAGGAATTAAAACTTGATCATCAATAGCATTTTTAATTGCTCGAAGTCCATCTCGAACTGCACCGTTCAATTGAATTAATGTATGTTTTGTCGGTCCCTTTGAATTATTAACAAGTTATTAAAGATTGTAATATATAAAGTATCAAAAATAAATATAAGATAAAAATTATATACTAACTTTTAGAAGAATAGTCACAGAATTTGGTTTTTTACATTCTTCAACAAATGTGAATTTGGTTTCACCCTAAAAAATTATATTCATTATTGTAATAATTTTAAACAGATATGCTAATATTTAAATATTACAACATATTAAAAAATATTGCACACCAAAACATGTTCATATACAAGACCAGCCCACCCAAGATGCTCTTCTTTCAAATCTTCAACAGAATTCATGGCAACACCACCACAAGCCAATGCCAAACGTTCCATGTTTCTACGTTTTGCACGCCTGAGACCAATAATGTTTTCTTTAGCTAACATGTCCAAAGATGGTGGATCAATGCCTTTTTGATTTATAACCACAAAAGATTTGTCAGTGCCATCACACAATTTTTTCTTTAATTCGATAATTTTTTTAACTCTGTGGTCAATGAATTCACGTTCAGCAGCAACAAGCTTTTCACGCTCTTCTGCAGTTTTGTAAAAGAATCCACTATTCACCTAACAAATAATATAATATTTAAACATTATTTGAACAAATTAAACTTTTAAGTATAGTTGTGTATGCGCGTGTGCGTGTTATATAATACAGTACAATTGCTAACTTATTTATTATTCATTTATTTCTTGTATCAAAACTTTTTACATTAAATCAGTTGTACATTTGTAAATATAACATAATTAGACTTGAACACTTAAATATTAAAATTATTTCTTCAGTTAACTAACAAGTACGAAACAATTTTTTTTTTCCTATGAAGTTAATTTTTGATTTTTTGTTATTACATGATTATGACTAAAGTGAAATTGTATATTTAATGAAATACAATTATTGCTAACTGTAATAATTATATTATTAAAATAAGTATATAGGATAATTTAAAAAATGCTGAACATGGTTTATTTACCTCACTCTTTTCATATTCTAAGCTGACATTACACGTCAAAATATAAGCATTCTCGACTCGTTTAGGCATATCTGGATGCCGTGCCCCATGATCTAAGACAATACCACGAACTAAAGTAGTATCAGCTGCCGTTCTATGTTGCATTTCCATTATTTCAACCATATGAAGATCAATTGGTTTATCATCTTGTTTTATAGCAAGTACAGCATTAACGCAAATTTCACTTAGTTTATCAGCAACATTCCGATGAATTTTAGTTCGAAGAGAAGTTTTAGTTACATCCAGAAGACCTTCCCTTGTTGGCTCAACTGGAATTTTTAAAGAATCCAAAACTTCAATTGTTTTAGCACTAGCTAATTCAAAACCTTCGGTAACAAGTTTAGGATGAAGTCCTTCAGAGATGTAAGGTTCTGCCTGTTTGAGAAGTTCACCAATCAGTAAAACAGTACTGGTAGTACCATCACCAATTATGTCATCTTGTGCAGTTGAAGCACGAGCAATTAATGATGCAGTTGGATGTTGAATTTGCATTTCATGGAGAAGTACATTTCCATCCTTTGTAATTTTAATATCACCAGATCCTGACACTAACCTATATATAAATTAAACAATTTTTAGATTTGTTTAAGGCAATTTATAAAAAAAATAGTATATCTTGATTCATTAATGATGGTTAATAATGAGTGCAAATATCAGAGGAAAAAAACTTAAGGTATTAAATCAGTTATATGCTATAATGTCATAAATACCAACAAACATGAAAAGGAAAGAGAATTAACAATATTTTATAATTATAAAATATAATTATAAATACAGATTTATAAATATTTTATAAATTTGTATTATTCTGACCTTATAATTAAAAGTATTTCAAAGTTATAATTTATTAATATTACACCAAGTGTGTGTATTTAAAAAGAATGTAAAAGTTATGAAATGTGGTGCATTATGAACACAATATCTCAAATAAACAAACACCAGGTGTAAGCAATTTAAAAAAATGAAAGTTATAAAATGTTATTTGATACACTATGAACAATTTTAAAATTTGTGTTTTATTTAATATATTTACAAAAGTATTAGTTTTAATAAAATATATTTAAAAGATCATACTTTACATTTTTCTCTATTATATCTTTTCTCATGGTAGCAAATTTAGAATTTTATATCAGTTCGCATAAAATAATTTAAAGAAATAATTTGCCTAGATACATCATTATATCATACCACTTAATACATAATAATATTTTATAATTATATATTTATTACTAGTACTTCATTTATTTATGATTAAATTAATTACAAAGTTAATTCCTTGTATTATTTGTCAGTTAATATGATAATAATAAATATCAGTGAGTGGGTATTTGTTAATTTTAATAGCATCTATAAATAAATTAAAACATTGTTAAATAACAGTGCCATTAATTTTAGAAATTAATTATTAAAATTATTTAAATACAAAATCCACATTTGCATTGCAAGTTGAGTTGTATTTTTATTATATTTATAAATTAAATATTAAAATTTATTAAAAGATATAAAATTTTGTAAAATATTTAAAATATCAGAAGTTTTTATTAATTTAATAAGCAATAATACATAGAAAATATCTTCTATTATAATATCTTCCTATTCGTTACTTAAACGTTTCAGTTTCATTATTATGACTGAACTAAAAATTGCAGAAAAGCAGTTATTATAGATAAAGATTTATATATAAAAAATACTAAATAAATCATAAATATACAATTTCATTATTTGTATAAAACTGGGTCTGCTCAAAGAAAATATTTATTAAAATATTTTATTCCTGATTTTTCATTTTCATATTTTATTCAATTATATTATATCATATATACATTTTAAGTACATAAATAATAGTAGAAAATGCTACTTGTTATTTATGATATTAAATAATTATTACTGTTTTAATGTTAATTAAATCATTTATTATGAATATATGTTAATATTTAACTGAATAATTATATACTTCCAAAATATATTGCTCAAAATATCTAAAAAAAATGCCTATCATTGTTAACATATTCAATTTTTTTTTAATTAATACTTTTCATGTATCATTAGATTTTTAAATAACTAAAATAATGATTTATTTTATTATCAGTAAAATAATGTTGATATTTTATAATAATGAATAAGTTTCCGTTTGTAACTTTAGTAAAAATTATCCTTACTTAATTTTGAAAAAACAGAAACGTTCAATTCGGAATATTTTATATAAAACTTAATTATCAAATTAAAATGAACATCATTTGATTCATAATGTTTTATAAAACTGATAGTAAAAATACTTGTTTCAAAAAATACAAATTAGAAGATATTGCACGTTTTTTTTTTTTTTTGAACGGTGCATACCCGACTATATATGGACATTATTGGAAACTTAAGAATTAATGTGTCACGGATTCTTAACCTATAAATGCCTATTAAAAAAAGAAGAAATGTGCAATATAATGAACTTCAAATTATACGTTTTTATCATATAAAAAAGTGTATTAATTAATATTATAGTAATAATTTTACAATAAAAACTTACATTTTCATTGTTCCTTTAGGACCCAAATTTGTCTTCATGACATCCTGAATTCCTTTAGCACCAGAACTGATGATAGCCAGGGCTTGTGCAGCTCTTGCATATTCAGCTTTGGGATTTAGTAAACTAATTGCAGCCATTGCGATTATTTATTTATTGATTGTTACAATTTTATTTGTATAAAATTTCCGTACAGTAAATGCGGGTTTCAATTCTAACCAACGAAAAACTGCCAATGTCATAAACTAAGAAATGTTAGACGTGCTATCAATCGGTTACTAATATAATGGTCGTTAGTAGAGACATCTGTTTGTTATACAATGAAAAACGGCATACAAAATGTGAAACTAATGTATAACTAAGATTATTTTTTGTATATATGATGTATAAAAAAACTCAAAATAATTTCTGGTGAAATTGAATGTAACCAAATATAAATTTAGAAAGGAATATTATTCTTTTAAAATATTAATCATTATTGATTATTAATTTTTGTTTAAAATGTAAAACAAAGCGCTTTTACCAATATTACAGAATTTTCTAAATACAACTAAATATAAGAATTTACACATTTTTAATGATCAAAGTGTTATTGCTTGAACATTTTTATACATTTACGCAAATTTTATTTCTCATTTTATATAATATTACATAAAGATTCTGACAAAAAATAAAAATGTATCGTTTAATCGAAAACTAAAAATAATTACTAATCTGTAATTTATTACAAAATTACAAAAAATATTGAGAAAATTGTGATTAAATATTTAGTATATGATACATTTAAAAATGTGTTATATTTCGTCGTTTTTCATTAAATCTGTAACGTCGATAAGAACACTTGATGCTTTTTCCTCTACAGGGATATAAAAGACATATTTGTAAACTTGCTATAAAGTTTTAGTTTTTTTATTGTTTATTGTTATACAAAATATTTAACAATTTAAATTCGAATAATTTGATTTTTAAATTTTGAGGGAATATATTTATCTAGTTTACTATGTTTTCTACATTCTGTATTAACGTAAAATTACGGTAATTTTTAAATTTCTTTTATTATAATTTATTTTTGAATGATAATATGTAAAATATCTAATAATCCAGTCTCGAAAAATGTAATGTAATTAAATATTAATACACAGTATTCATTGTAAATTGGTAATTTAGACTATCTCGAAAAATAAACATTATATGAAAAAAGTCCCTAACAAATCTCTAGATTTTCAAGTATGTCTGCCTATGTAAAAATGACTCTTTCCCGCCCTTTCTTTAGAAGTAGAGTGGGGAGCAAATGTGAAATTTCAAATGGGAACCTCCATTTCTTTCATTACGGATTTGCATTCTATATTACAAAATACATCAAGTTTATTTAAATAGTTTTCTTCGAATTTTGTTTTATTCTAAAGTTATAACGGTTTAAAATTACCATTTGCCGCCATTAGATAGGAAAAAAAGCTATGAACTTTAAAGCTGATTCTTTTTCGATGTAACGGTGATAAATGGTAAATTTAACTTAGAATTTTTGATTAAAGTATCATTTAAAAGAAATGATTCGAATAAATTCATCATATTTTGTGACCCAAAATGCGTATCTGCAATAAAAAATGAGATTCTCATTTGAAATATAGAAGTTACTTCCCGCCTCACACCCCGGCAGCATTAGAAAGAGGTAATTTTTACAAAGTTAGTTTATTACAGACATTTTTTTCATATAACGCTTATCTCTCAAGATATTTAGAATTATCAAATTAAAATACAAAGTCTACGTGTTATATTTCTCAGTATAGTTCTTTATCATTCGTGATTGATATGTTTTAGTGTTCGTCTAAATAGAAAGAAGGTCAAAATTATCGTTAACATCAGTACTAGTTTTATTCAGATTGTTTTCGGAATAATATCAATTATTTATAGAGGCAGATCAACTTAAATACGAGTAAGTTCGGATTCTCTCTTACACATAATTTTTCTAATTAGTACGACAAAGATAGGATTTCATTTCCCTGAAAGAGATCATATTGTTTGAATACGAAATTATTTACATATACTGATAACTATGTCCAACGACAATTTTATTTCATTATTTTAACATTTATGCAATTAACTATTTATTACAAATATAGAACTTTAAATTACAAGTACAGTAATTAAACATCACTGCATTTATTTCTGGAAGATAAATTCATCGGATAAAATGTAAATTAAGTAAATTAAACTCAAAAAATGTAATTGCAAACATAAGTGAATATACAGTTTTTTCGTGACTCGTAACAGAAAAGAAAAATTGTGACTAAAAAGCAAAATAGTAAGCTTTGTATGTGACTGTATATGACTATGAAGCTGTATACGTGGTTAAACAACCATTGCAATTTTTAAAAGAAAATGTTTATTATGAAAGCTTGTGGAATTTGCAACACAAAAGTTACAATGACATAATGGCTTAAATATAAGTAATAATGAAAGGTTATACATTTTCATAAGATTTCACAAGTACAAAAATGCTAACAATTCAAAGAAATGTCCATAGTTATAAATTCATTTATGAAGAGAAATTGCGTATGATTAAATGCAACGTGTATGTTGCGTTCATACACGTTGCATTTTACACATTCATAAATACACAAATACACAAAAATACACAAAACACATTGATAAAAAAGAATTCATGCATAAAGCAACTAGTACTCTTAATTATAAAATGCTTCATATTAATTTTCTATGTTGGGAAAATTATAACTTTTAATAATTAATAGATAAAAAATATTTTGTTGAAATGTGAATTTATTATTTAGACTTCCACTTGGAAAATTTCTTGTATGTAATACATACGACTGATGCTTTTGTAGTATGTAGTGTTGAGTAATTAAAACAATCAAATAAAGTTGAGCAAATAAAAATGTAATCTTTGCTTTTTACAAAGAACACGTTGAGAGATTATTTTTAAGGTTCTAATTTTTATCAGATAGAACTGATTTAAATAAGTTTTATAGCAAGTTTGTTTAAGTTCAAGTTGATCCACAAATTTAATTTCATAAAAAAAGTATCAGAAACATGAGGTTTTCATGATTACTTTAAAAATTTTATCTTTCTAAGAGTATTTTCGCATGTATAACAAAAAAAACAGAATTTTATAAAAATAATATATAACAGCATTTTTTAAAAATAATAATATAACAAGAAAGAGAAAATTGTATAAAAATCGTGAAAAATATATTCAGTGCAATTTTGCATGAAATTCAAATTATGTATTAACTTGGACAATAACTGAATCTGCAACG
>JABFOX010000575.1:0-15995 GCA_022817665.1 Axea sp. ZL-2020
AGAGTTCTAATAAAAGAAAAATAACAAAAAATTGGAATAATAAAAAATATCTTTCATAAGTAAATAAAAATAAAAACAGTATACAAATTATTTGTGTCAACAATCTCTTTTAACTACAAAAGGCTAAGTATAAAAAATTGATGAATAATTTAATTTCAGTATTGATATTAAATGAATATTATTTGACAATGTTAAAATTCATAATTGCTAAATATATAGCCTTTTAAAAAAAATGTCAATTAATTTACTAAAAATTTAAGATATAATTCCTTTGAAAATGGCTCGGTGTATAATCCGAGACGTCAGTGAAATTAATAAATAAAATTAAAACGAAATTATGAAATAAGTTTTATTTTATTTTATTTGTAAAAATAATTTTACTTTAAAAATTATTCTAGTTACTCGTTGGCCTTACAAAACAGCAAATAATGAAAATAAATTATAAAAAGAAACACTATTATATATATAGTTAAACATTGTTTTAATTATAACCTTTATGGATTCTTATTAATAAAATTTGTATTGTCATATAATAAATTTTATTTTATATAATTAATAATAATTATATTTGTTATTTTAAGTTGATTTATTTATTTTTATTTTAGTCTTGTTAATAGAATAGAGTATTAAATGTTGTAAGATTCTGTCTGTGCATTTTTGTTTTTTTTTTTCAAATTTTGACCAAGGTTGGTCCTTTTACCCTTTTATTATGGTCATAACATTACAATTATATGAAACAAATTTATCAATAATTTAAACTTGTCAGTATTAAATAATCTTTCCATTAAATTGTTTAATTGTTTAATGGAATATTGTATAAAGTAACTACATGTTATAATATTTAATTATAATATTTTAATGCTTTTTTTGTTAATATAACATTGTTACTGCATCGTGCATATCGTTCTATTATTCCATGAATTTTTCTTGTACAATCCACTTTTTTATTATTATTTATAATCATTATACATGAATTCACCTGCTTATTAAGGTGAAATAGAAATCAACAATTAATTCAAAATTGAGACAACCTCACTTTTTAATAAATACTTATTTTAGTAAATACTTATTCAGAAACAAACCTACAAGAATTAATACTTAATTGAAGCAATTTAATTTACGTCGGCAATAAATATTATTCTGAATTATTTTTTGAAAAAGTTGACAAGAATCGTTTAATTCAAATATACGCATGTGCATTAAGCTTTTCGCTGACTGTAATTAAATCTGATTATTGTTAGAAAACTGTTGAGAAAAATATAATGTTCGGCGATTTATTTTATATCAAGAATCTTAATAAAACAGTAAATATTTAGAGGAATGAGTCAATAAACAATTAATAAATTGGTAAATCGTTATCAAAAAGAAATACAAAGTACATGATTTTTTTAAAAATTGTCAATATACATGGTTCTAATTCTCAAAATTTGTCAGTATTTAAAGTCTTTCGGATAGACCATAACGGCGAAAGCCCAGCGATCTTATGGCCGACCAATTGGATTCATTAACCGTCGCGCCGCTAATTATAATTAAACAATCTCCCGAAAAAAATATTCCCACACACGACATTAAATGTTCGTCCACCCAAAGATAATGAGAACAAACATTATTCGTACTCGAACATTATTTCGTGAAACTTTTGCGTATCCCCGCGCGAAGGATAATACCCATTTCCATAATCCTCCCTATTAAATACGTAATAGCGGGGACAATTACACTTCTATATCATCCTCCCACGTAACATCTAAATTTTGAGTGTTAAATTGTAGACGGTATTTAGCGTGGTTCAAATTAGTGTGGGGAGGGGGAATTGCTGTACGGCAAAGCAGATCGGTATCGCCTTTGTACGTCGGTATTTGTGTGCGTGCTGACTCGATATAATGTGGCTTTTGCTGAGTCCTTGACAATTTCGTAAAAACGTGAATGTGAAAAAATTATGATGGAAACACTTTGCAATTATAACATTCTGTCTAATAACGAACAAATATGAATGTCAAATTGCATCGGAAGTGATTAGTTTAATATATTGAATAATTATTCTAATTTAGAACAAGTATTATAATGCTACGGTAAAATTAAGAACATCATGAATGTGCTATTCTAATTTACAATTTATTTGTTTACCATTATTTTACCATTACAATCTTGTTATGTTTTTCATAAAGTCATAATAAACATATTAGAGATATATGATAAAAGTACTGAAAATGTATTAAGAATTTCTTGGGAAAAAAATAAAAATGTACAAAAATATAAAAGTTGTAATGAAATTTAAATCCAATTTTTTATAGGAAAATTTCATTTCATTTTAAATTATAAAAGGCTGTGTAAATTTGCAATTTGATTTTTCAATTCAATTTTTCTAGTCAATGACGTAACACAGCATGCTTCACTTTAAAAAAATAATTTTTTTCATTAAGTAGATTCATTTAAGAGGAATAAATTTCTTTTGTACGCAAATGAAATTCAAGTAATGCAATCATAATCTATTTATGATAACTGCATTTTTCAAAGATTTTACTTAAATTATTCTTGCTAATTTACACCTCAGTGAAATTTAAAATAGTTTTTCTTACAAATATACCACTACGTTTGATCAAAATTCGATGATTTTTATTATATTCTTTCTTGATTTCGCTATACGTATACAATTATTTAATTACACTGATAAATGTGTAAAATATACGTTATATTTACACGATTTGACGTTACTTATGTTCTGAATAAATTTATGTTATATACATATTTTGTATTATGTTTATATGCATATTTTGTATTATAAAATGTTTGTCATCTTGAACAAGAGAAATTTTTTTCTTCATTTTTTAAAAGTTTATCATCTCTCTTTATTTTATTATAATTATGTATTTAACATACATATAATTGATATTTATTATGTTTTATGAGTTTTTGAAATATAATAAAACAGTTAATGCAGAACTTTATTGTGAAAAACTGTAGAGATTGCAGATAAAAGTTGAAAAATGTCGACTTAGTTTTGTAATCGAACAGTGATGCAGCTGTACGATAATATCAAATACCACAAAAATCATACAGGAAAAATTTTATCATACTTAGTCATTTTAACACATTCGTCGATTTTTTGATTTATTATTAATAGATTATTATTTTCTTATATTATTTTCCTATTGAACACTAAAGAATACATTACAAGAGAAAGAGGTAGCATTAAAATATTCAAACTTTTAAATAAAACTTTTTTGTGTTAAAGAATTCAAAATTCTATTCGAATCGCATTGGCCCATTGCTTTTAAATTGGAAAATAGTCGTTAATAATAGTGAAGTTTAATTAAATTAATACAATACAATGTCACACTCAATTCGAACCAAGTAAATGAAAAGATATGTTTTTGGATAAAATAAAAATACATTCTCTATTTATAAGTAATACTTTTTTACTGAAAATACATTGAGAGTACATTGCAAATATATTGGTCATATAATTTCAATTTTAATTGGAATAATTATTGAAATAAATATGAATTTATAAAATATTTAAATTGATATGTATTATGTTCCTTTAGAGACACGGGTTTTTCTATTAATGTTATTACGTTAAATTAAATCAAAATTTTAATTAATAATTAATAAATTATGTTATTTACTTTTAAACAAAGTTTATTTTGTTTAATAAAATGAAAGCATTCGTCTATAAACTTTTATTTATTTTGCATAATTCCACTATCGTAAATAATTATATTTTTCATTGTTTTTAACATGCGATTGGAAAATTTAATAGAAACGATATATACGAACTTTTCATACATATTTATAATTTGTATAACACTTTTATAAATAATTTGCGAAATAATTATTTCACTGGAGGAAGTACTGTTTTATTTGAATGCTTCACAAATTAACATGTATTTAAATGCTTATATTTTGAATATTAACAAATTCAAACTTTGAGACATTTTTAAGAAATAAAATAACACTTTTTAAACACACAAATAGTATTCATTTTGTAATATTAATTTAAACAAGCGTAAAATTTTGTATTTTAAGAGAAAAAAAATAATGGACAAATTGTTGAAATATTTAAAATTTAATCGACTGTATCAAAACATTAATAATAAAATTGTTAAAAAATGTATGTGCATATTTGTTTTTACGCAAAATGTAATTTTAAGTTGTTAAATATATTTCCCTAGAGTAACAAATAATTAAGTTATACATATCTGTTAATTTAAATTAGTTTCTCGGCTTTGCCGGCATTGTATATTATATGTAATATACAATAGAGTTAATTGCCAAAAATATGAAAACATCATAAATAATTAAATTCTGTAAACCTTTATTAAAAAAATTACAATTAATACTGGAATAGAAACAATTTCTATTCCAGCGAAGATTACCAATCGGTGGAAATAAATTTGTTATTTCTATTTCGAATTTCAGTCGCACCATCCTTTTATAATTTACAAAACAGATGCTCGCAAATAGAAAACAAAAAATTGTGCATAAATCATTTTAGCATTTTATACACAATTGTGAACATTCGTTCAAAATTCATTCGTCCACAAACAAAGGACGAATCTTTTCAAGTTTCTCAAATTTTTGTATTGCAGCCTTAATTCCGTAAACCAACAAACAATATACAAAATTACGTTACATTCGTTGTATTTCCAACCGACCCTATTTCGGTGCTGAGTGACTGTAAAATAACATTATATGACACTGCAAATTGGTCGAAGTTGATAGCGTACTCCGTCGGACGCAACCCCGTAACAACGCCGTTTCTCTTTTCATCACGCGGGGCTGCCTCGCGTGCACACCAGTCAAACCGAACAAATGCCCCAGCTCCCCTTGACTGACTGTAAATGGAAGAAACGAACACGTTTGTTCTACTAATACGAGACCAGGGTTGCACGCGGGCTGCATGCAAGCGAGCTCCAACCGAGCCAACCAAGCAAAACAGCCGCCATACGTGTTGCCTTGAAAAGAAGAAGCGGCTGCAAAGACAAACGCGTTTATATTTATCCCGTCGAGAGAAATGTCAACAGAAATTGAGAGGCACCTCGCAAATATGCCAGCGAAACGGTGTACAAATTTTTGTTCTCCGTCTGTTTTTTTGTCCTTCCTCCGTTTTTGTTCCCTTTCCGACGGTCTTGGTTTTGGCCTTTCATTTTGGAGCCTTGCTTCTTGTTCTTGCATTGAATACCAGAAATGGCACCTTTTGTATCGATGCAGTATCTAAATTTGCGACAGACGCGTTTGACTGTGGAATGTCAGCGCCGTTTTTAATGACAGTCAATGCGCATCGGGGAAATCAAACATAGTTATCGCGCTCGCTGTTTGATGACGGGAAATGCGTGGGAAATTCTTTCGAATAGCAAGCGAGAAGTTTTTACGGACATATTTTGTGTACGCTGAACAAATTTCTCGCTTTTAATCACGCGTATTTTTTCACGAGTCACGAGAACGCTTGCTCACGATTTTGCGCGGGGAATGAATACGTTCGGGATATCGGGATAATCGATTTCATGTAAATGAATTATTTTGCGGCAAGAATTTTTATGTGAATTTTCATTTATTGCAAGTAGGGAAATTCGGTTTGACTATTCTTTATTAACTCATCATTTTATTGATACTTTAAGAAATTGAAGTAGTATGAGTGTACTTTGAGTTAATTTTGATATCCGTGTAACAGTCTCTGTGAAAATATATAGAACCTGATAATGCTGTTTTATATAAACTAAATGCAAATTCTTACAATTATTTCAGGTTAAAACTATTTTGTTTTAAATATTACAAAAAATGTAATACGTCTGAAATAGTTTGCAATATATGGAATTTCGGATATTTTTATATTTGAAATATTTTTATTTACATTTACACATTTCTTTTGTTATATGAAATAAATAAAAAAATCCAATTGTTTGCGTTCATCTATATTTTTTTTCACTTGCATATAATACCTAATATGAAATTAACATAACAAATTTATAACCGTGAATAAAAGATACATTAACCAAATATAGTTTAATTACTTAATATAAAGATATTTAAATTAAAAAAAAAAAAAACATTTTATATTTATGTAAAAGTATAAAATATACTCTTTAGATGTTGAAATAAAAAGATTCTTTTTGATGCAATTCACATTCTTTGTCACTAAAAAAGAACTTCAACGAAATAAAATATTTTCTTTCGATGCAAATTTCGCAAAGATTTTTTTCCATTGTTTTAAAACATTAGTTTGTATGTAGTTAAATCGAGGTATTCGTGAAAAAATGGAAAATTTTATATGCATTGTTTTTATACCGTTTTGTAGTATTCTCTTTTATTTTTGCACAAGTATCCCTCTTTGTATATGCATTTGTGGTCACAAAATGAATTTAAATTTTAAAATCGCATTAAATATTTACAGATTTAAAAACAATTCTCGTTCTTTCGTGATCTGTCTTCTATTATTAACAGTAAAAATTAAGCATGAATAAAAGTGAAATGAAATTAGTGAGACATGGTGAATCAAGCATCATTTGATATAGAAGAGTCTTTTAAATACTGTCAGGCATCATAATTTCTTCAAAAATTGTTTGGCATATTATATGTATGCATACAGAGAAAGAATAAGAGACAGAACATTATTCATATATCTGTACAAAAAGTCTTTTATTTATAAATTAACTAACGCGTATAATTAACATATAAAACCACAAAATGGTTCTTTTAAAATAAGAATAATATTTTATAATAAGAAATGATATTTATTAAAAGAGACATTAAAATTTTAAGTAGATTCTTCTTTTATAAAAATTTCTTCAAGCAATATTTCGGAGTTAACAACATTCCCAATTTGTTTAAATGTCATATTTGGTTTTAAATTCTTTTTGAAGATTATCTCAAATAGAATATGAACAGTAATTTAAATAATTAAACAAATGTGTAAATCAGAAAATAGTTATTATTGTAATGTAACCAGTTTATAAATACTTTATAAGTATTTGTATATAGTAACTTCTTTATGTATTTGTTTATTCAAGTGGAAGCAGAAATATTTATTTGTATTATTTAGATAAAACGTAGACATAGCCTTTTCTATTTTAAATATACTGAGAAAAACATGATAGTTAAAATTCTCCCGATAACACGGTTTACTCAAATTTTGATCAAAATATATTATCTGTTAGCATACTGTTAGCATATATTTTGAATTAAACGGAGTCTGTATATATGCATGAATTTAATACAAAATGTTATTTCAAAAATTTGATACGAAGTTATTTTTTAAAATTTTATTTAACAAAATTTAATAAACACTCTACAAGCTTCTTTTATATTTTGAACCATTTAAAAAGCAATTAAAAAAACTAAAGATAAAAAAAAGTATAATCAAATATTTAAATTCATGTCATATAACTGTAACAAAATATTTTTTTTATTTTTCGTGTACAATTGTCTTAGAAAACATTATCCTTTTAGGAAATCTTTCACATAATTATATTTATCTTTATATGGATCTAAAAAATGTATTATTCTATTAGTCATATTATTTTATTAGTTACGTTGAACACAGTAAAAATTTTAACTTAAAAATCGGTTTGTAATAAAAAATATTATAATTACTTCTGAGAGATTTCATTTTTCATCTATTTCTAAAATTGATTTCTTTTAATTACACATGTGTACATTCAAAAAAATCAAACTGAAAAGAATAAAGAAAACTGTTATAGTGAAGCTTGTAAAAATAATGAGCACACGACAAAAAATACTGGCGCGTGCATACAAAAAGGCTGTTTTGTCAAACTTTAATCGAGTTTTTCTCAAAACCATTCTTTTTGCCTCAGTTGTAATAATTTAAGAAATTCTGAATATATTTTGATCAGATATTTTGCAACGCACTGCAATTTATTAAATATGTTGATTTAATTTCAATGCACAATCGACACAACATTTACTATCAGTTTCTGTATTGCATGAAAAACACAAATACAAAACATTGTATTTTTGAATATTAAATTTCTTCACAAAAGGTTTTTCACACAGATCTATTTTTGTTACATACAACATTATTTTTCTGGGACATTCAGTTTTAAGTGCAATTTATCGGTTGTTTGTATTTGAAATGAGATTAAAATGAATGTAATACAGAAGCACCAATACCTCAAAGATTAAAACACGACATTTTTGTACACAAATCGAATTACTATTTTTCGATATTATTATCCTTCATTTTTTGGAAAATTGTCTATTTATTTTTAGTTGACTGCAGTTGAACAATTATTTTGCGAAGGTGTACAAAAACTTTTCAATTTAGGTATTTCAAAGTGAGGAAACTACTGAAATTTCATTTTGTTATTTTTACAATATTATAGACTTAATTTACTTCTGTAGTTTGTAAAAATACATAAATCTTATTTTCCTTCGATACTAAATTTATGATTCTGAAATAAAATTCTATAACGGTAGCTCGGAAGATACGCAATGTACAATTTTTCATTAATTATACAAAGAGTATGGTATATACATAATAGTAAGAACAGTTCTTTCAAACGAGGCATGTAAAGAGAGAATAAAAGCTTTTATCTAATTTTTTTTCTCCGCATACTATTTACATTATTACCAGCGCATAACAAAACAATAAAAATAAATTATCTTATTATTAAGAAACAGAAGAAAATATGAGAAAAAGTATGTTATTCTGCTTCATAAACTGAAAATCACTTACAAGATATTAAATAATCTGTTTTTCGACGCGATTGAAAAATAAAAATAAAAATAAATATTTTTATTATGTCATTACACAGTAAGATTTTGTTGTGTGAAACTTTACTTTGGCATAAGGGTATTTATTTAACTGGGATTATGTATTTGTATCATCTATGTTATGCATTATTACGGAATATTAATATTGCATCAACTGAACATTTAGTAAAAACGTGTCATACATGTTTTTAATTCATAGATTTGGATATTCACACATGCGTCAATTTTATTAATTTATGTATTTAACAATCTATACATTTATTTATGCTTTTTACAAAAGTAATTTTTAAATGATAAAGATTTTACAAGTCGATTAAATAAAATTTTATGAAAAATGCGTCATTTTAATTTGTGAAATTACATAATACTAGAGTTAAAGTTTTTTTTTTTTTTCTGAAAAAATAAGAATTTTAACGTTGAATTAGTGTACACGTGTTATTATAAATTTTCAATTAAATGTTTTGTTAAGTTGAACATTGAATAATATATGATATTTAAAATGAAAATTCATACATGATTATAATGGTGCAATTTGATTGAAAATGAAATAATGTAACAGCCATGTTTCGGAATTTATACAAATTTGCTAAATTTAACATTTCGTATATTAATTTTGAATCGAAAATCATGTAATTGCAAGCTATATTAATGCACAAATACTGCACCAATAATTATATATACAATATTGCATCATTCAATTATTCTAGTATGAAATTGCTTGCTAAAAAAAACAACAACAACAACAAACAAAAAAATATTAAATTTTAAAGTATTCGAAAAATTAATATTACAAGATTTCATCGTAAAATCGATATTTTCTAATTTAAATTACGCTCAATATTCGTGCTTTAATTTAAATTGCTTTCCAATATTGCTATTTTTTTTACAAAATTCAGTTTCATGAAAAAATGATGAATAGTTCTAATCCAACAATAACAAAAATTGGTATAAAATGGAGTGTTACAGAAATAAATAATACATTTCATTGATTAAATTACGACCTGTTTTTATAACCGCACAGTTAATTTTTGCTTAAAAAATAAAATTTAAAAAAGATTGAAATTTTTATGATTCAAGATGTGTTGTGTTGACTGAACGTTTTTATGGTGCATTTTTATCATAAAATACTATTAACATACCATTAATTAAAACGCATTAAAAAGAAATTATTAATGTTCTGGATAACTGATTCAAATGATTCAAATGCGAATCATTCGTGCTGTTTTTTTTCATTGTATGATAGAAAGAAATTTGATGCCAATAAATTAATTGGAATATATTGATTTTATGAACTATTTTCATATAATTGTTATAACTATTAACAAAACAGTTATATATGTACTCAATAAGAGAAGTAGCACTCTGAAATAAAATATAACATACTACAGCAAATGTTCAATAATAATTTAAATATATATTTTGTGTAATTATTACAACAAATTAATTGCATTTTATGATTTACATTAATTAAATTAAAATAGTTTATAATTATATATTTCATATTAACTTTTCCATTTAGGCACATTATTTGATTTTGGTTTTAATGATCTTATTAATTTTATTAACGTTATAATGACGTTTATACCAGCATAATCAGAAAATCTAATTATTTCCATAATTTTTTCCTATGATCTTTATTAGTTAATACAGAAAAATACTATTAAAGATAAAATTTCAACTTTAGTCTCAGAAAGTATTATAAATCTGTTTAAAAATTAAATTATAAAAGTAGTAAAACAATTTGATATAATGTAATTAACGTTCCAAAGGGATTATAAAAATTCAACTTTTTGGATATATATAAGTTTTTATTTTCTTTCATATTTTCAGATGTTTTATAAATGTACAATCTATAAAATTTCCAGTAAAAGTGCATTTTGAAAAGCATTGAAAAATCACAATTTGATAAATCGTTAAGTCTCAACCATATATAGAACCATGTATAGATTTAGTACTGATTTCATCAGACATAATTATTAGTGTTATTTCTGTAAAAAATTGTAGAATTATATACATATTTTATTAATTAACGTTTTGTATATTCTTATTATTAATAATAAGTATTATTGATACAAATAATTTAAATTATACACGTTTTATATATTGTAATGTATTGAAAGTCTATTGAAAACACATCGGACAAATATTTGAAAAATGAAATTACGGCATACTTATGTGGAAATGATTACGGTTCTCGAGCCACGAAATGATTTTATGTTTATCATATTATAAACACGAATCTTCTTTATAAACGTTCCACTTTTTTATTATAAGTCTAAGTCTTAATATTGCATGGTGCGAAACCACTGGTTTTCAGCGTTTAATAGGCTTGGTCAAATATTAGGATAATGAATACGAGTGACCAGGTTCTTTCGACAGATGCTGGTCAGGAATAAAATCTTGTCGTGAAGTTAATGATCGGGTAACAGATGAAAATAACGTGGAGCTAAGGATAAGTTTCGGGCGACAGACGCGGTAATAATGTGGGACTAAGGAAAGTCTCGGGTGGCAGACGGAATGGTGCCGCTTTGGAATTCTTTATAGGAGGTTAATTAATAATAGTGGGAAGAGGACTGACGCGTGCCATTGGTTCAAAATGACGGTTGCACTTTACGAATCTTCGTTGGTTCCCATGCGATAAAATAGCAGCGTTCGTAGTTTACGCGGTGTCATCCTTACTTTTGGATGCACGATGCGCCAGAAATGCTGTCTTCGTGAATTCTTCATTGACGGTTGATAAAACGATTAAGGAGTTCTATTTAAAGTGCTTAACATCGAAATATATTAAAGCCTAGTTAAGTGAAGTTCTGTTCTTGTTTTTATAACTTTTTATAATTGGGCAAATGAAATCAAACACGATCATTCACACACAAACGATCAACATCGTTCGGAATGTCCAATGAAAGTGACTTCCTGTGAAACGATTGACAATATTCATGATATGGTTTTAAATAATACACGAATCAAAGTTCGCGAAATAGCTGAGTCCACAAACATATCATAAGGTACAGTGTTTTCAGTGTGCAGTTTCGACAGTGAAAATTATGGAATTAAATTTTGAATTATTATATATCCACAATATTCATCAGATTTGGCCTTTAGTGATTTTTTAATTTAAAATTTGAACAAATGACTCAACGGAAAATGATTCGCATCAAACAAGGAAATCATTGCCAAAACAAATGACACCTTTCGAACGACTTAAAAAATTTTGAAAATGTATCAAGCTAAAAAGAGAATGTGTTGAAAAATAAATAAAAATCCGTTTTGTCTCTTTTTCTAAAGAATTACTAACGTCCTTTGTAGTGCAGTATTTTGACAATGCGTGCTTGTAATACTAACAGAACATTTGTCATGCGTGAGGAAACCTCCACTTTTTCGAGAGATCTTTTTATTTGTAAAATGTGAAATTATTTGATGATATGAATTCAAAAAGTATAACTTTAGAACTAAACGCAGTTAATTCGGGATGAGACCAAGTACAAAGTTTAATAAGGAAATTCGATTGTGAACTTATGAGAAGCATGTAAGTGTTGGTAGGGAGTCGATAAGAATGTACTGATTACATTAGTGAAGTTCGGATGAAACGCGCTGTGGGATACATTAGGGTGAAATTCTTGAGAAATTGATAGATCTGGTAAATCAGATATGGGGTTTGATGCAGTTCTGGGATGCAGCTTGTAGCAAGTTGGTCTCGACTTGAAAATTTGTAAGCATCATTTGTAAGATCTCTTAACAAGTTCTGATGCAACATCCAACATAGGATAGTGCATTTCACACCAGAGCGTAACTCTTACATCCATAAATGTACTTCATTTAATTAGGATGAAAAATATTGAACGGAATCTAAACATTAATTAATCAGTTAAAATCGATAATCATTAAAATGCCAGCATACATATATCGAAAATATAGATTTTATGACAAGTAAATAGTAATTTACAAAGTAAGAATTAGTAGAAATGCATCGTCAATTACGTAACTTTTATGTTTTGAAAGAAACGTAACTTTTGTAATGAAAGTTATAAGCATTTTTCAATGAACTTTTTACACTGATAGTTTTTATTCGATAGAGAGTTAGATGTTTGCGTTTATAATCCAAAGACATAATAATGCAATTGATAAGTTCTATGACATTATTTTAAGAAATTTAATATTGTTAAAAGCATTGCAATTTTTACCGCAATACCAAGTTTTATATTATTCGAGTTCATTTTTACGAATTTGCAAAAGCATTTTGGAACAAACTTTTAAGAAACTTGTAACAATAAAGTTTCGTTGTGCTTTCACCAAACTCAGTATAGTATCCAAGAAAATATTGCATTATTGACGATTTTTCAATCTTGCTAAATGTATAATAAAGTAATCCTTTGGATTTGAAAAACCAACTGAAAATGGAATTAAAATATTCAAATAAAACTATTTTAAAAGACAAATATTGATGTTTGAGTTTTGATGAAAAAACGTTCGCTTTCACACATCGAATTTTTCACGTTGTTATCAATTAATAAATGTATTTATTAATTCATATTACGTGGTGCCATTTCAAAATATTTTCAATTCAGGACTCTTACTTGTTTTCAAGTATAAAGTTTATCTGTACAAAATTTAGATCATAACGCTTTTCAAATAATCCGCCAATCTGTTCGAGTGTGAAATGAACTTTTTCATGCAAAACAGCACGCATTACTGAAATTTTTTCCCAGTTTGCATGAAAAAATATTTGTAAAACGATAATTCGTTAATTCAGAAAATAAACGAATGGCGACAAAAATGATTGAATTTGATTCTAAATCAGCTGAAACTGTATCCAAAAATATAGCCCAATTTCATTAATTTTGATCAACAAATGATTAAATAAAGGAGGATGGAACTGAAAAAATTTGCATTTCAAAATTTCACCCGAGCGAATTTTGTTCAATTAATTAATTATTACAAAACAACATTCGAATTGATAATTCTTCTGACAAATACACCGCAGTAAAAAAATGTTCAATTTTTCATATTTAATAAAACGTGTAGGTTGACCCAAAGCGGACTGAATCATAAAGTTGCACCAAACAAATTCATAGCTTCCAGGTTCAGCATAAATAAAACAGTTTAAAATGTAAAATAGTTATGGCGTAATTATTCATTCACAAATATAAAATATGTATAAAACTTCCCGTGTCGGTATTAACTCATAAAAGATCAAAATTCCACGAACGAAAAGAACGTGACAAAAATTGCGAACTTGCAGATGATTTTTTGCGCAACAGAAATTGGATTATCGAACTCGTTTTTGCGTGAACCGACAAATTTAATAACGCAAAATTAGGTCGTGAGATTTACAATGCGATCGTAATTAGAAATCGATAATTGTAATCCGGAAATCCGACAGAAGCATTTACCGAAAAGTGCATTTTAATTCCTAAGCCGTTCCAAACCTGAGACGCACAGCCTTTGTTCCGATAAGTTTGAGACGTTCGATTCGGTTAGGTTGAATGCAGTCCGTCAGATATCGATAGCGTATTTTTCCTATCACTCGCTTTCTACGACGTGATTTTCTTGTCTGAAATAGTAAACGCTTTCATACATAGTAATACGAACTTTGACAAGGGCTGTTGCTATGTAAGCATGCAAAACGAAATGAATGCTAAGTAGGGAACGTGTTATTCGAGTGTAAACTATTGAAAAAAAAAACCAATCTGTATTCCATTGTTGAAACGCAGCCTTTGATTTAATATCAAAATAAAATACATTCGTGGATTACACATGAGACGGTGAAACGCACAACCAAGAAATGTCACGTTTGAGACCTGTTTTTCTCTTTTGTTTCGGATTATTGAAATTTGTATATTGTTTCATAATAAAATTTATTTGTCAAAGAGAAAGGTTAATTTATATATGAGAAATAGAATTTTTACACAACAAATTTATTTGCCACAAATTTAAAGTGCATTAATATTAATATTTTCATAGCAAGTATTTTAAGTGAAAGTATATAAAATACATTTTCAATAATTTTGATTGAGGATTGAGATTGATCACGACGTAGTGAGGAAAATAACTGCGACACCCGTAAAAAATGGTAGACGGTAGTCGTTTTAAAATATTTTCGTGGTCAATATTTCTTTATAATACTTGTCAATTTAAAAAAATTTTTTTTATTATTAAGATTATATTTGTTTATGTTTTTATATTCTTATGATACATTATTTTAAAAGGATTTCCACTGGATGATAAAATTATAACAAATACTGTTTCGTATATTTAAAAAAAAATCGTAAGAAAACAATGGATATTTAGACAAATTTTATCAAAATCTACCTCAATTTTTGAGATATATAAATAAAATTGTCACAAAATTTGTATAAATACAATTTAAAGTGAATAACGAACAACAAACATGTAATGTTTTATTAAAATTCATACAAAATAGAATGTATCTCTAAAATTTGCGTCGAAATGATTATAATAATTAAAAATAAATATTGTTATACAAATTTTAAAACATGTTGTAATATTCGTAATATTAATATAAATACTTATACATCTGAATTTGCTTCACTAACAAATACAAATAATATCGTAGAGTTTTAATAATATTTATTAAATATTACATTTATTAAAATTTTTTCAAAAAAAAAAAATAACAAAATTGAATTCTTTTTAAATACTTTAATAACTTGGTTATTTTCAAATACGTATAATTATTGCATTAAACTCACTCGAAAAACTTTACTATTGCTACAGCACATTTTTGCAAAATTAAATAGTACAAATTAATCAAAAAGTAATGGAATGACATATATATACCGAATAAAATATAGTATCATTTAATTACATTACAATTCATTCTTCAATTGCTGTAGTTATTTTAATTTATTTTATGCATTTTATTTGATTCTAAAATTTGTATATATATTTATATATATACATCTATAATTATACATTTAATGATAAATATTTATGAAAAAATATTTTATTAAAAACGTATTGGTAATCTATTAGCTGCAATATCTATTTTATACAAAGAATTCAGTTTTTTAATAATACTAAAAACTTTACAGAAATTTGCATAGTTACAATATTTTGTAATTTATCATAAAAATTATTTCATTGCATATTTATTCAATAACTGACGTTGTTCAATAACTCAGAGGTTTATTACGTAAGTATTTCATGTTTCAATTTTTAAATACAAATAAAAATATAATATTTATTTCGATTTATTTTAAATCAAATCAATACTTATTAAGATTTTACTTTTAAAAGATGGTTTG